>SDVV010003318.1:0-21551 GCA_016164225.1 Gammarus roeselii | reverse complement strand
TTTGATAGTTTCTTCGTATACTAGAGGTGTGTTGTGCAACGTTAGGGCTGGTTTCAGGTGTAAACCGGGCACAAGAGTAAAGTGCATGCTTTTAGTTTTAGAGGGCGAGAATCGGAATCCGTTTAGGGAAGTCCAGTTCCCGACTAGGTTTAGGCACTTCTGGAGTTCATGTTGAATTGTTATGAGGCTGGGGTGTCTGTAGCTTATTTGTAGGTTGTCCACGTATAGCGATGAGAGCAGTCTTCTGTTTCTGGGAAGAATGTCGGCTAACTGATCGATTTTGAGGATAAAGAGAGTGACACTGAGGACGCTTCCCTGAGGGACGCCCATTTCTTGCGGATATGACGAAGACTGAGTGTCGCCAACCTTGACCCTGATGGTGCGATTATATAGAAATTGGTGGATGAAAAGTGGTAGCCGACCTCTCAAACCTACACGGTGGAGATATTTCATGATCCCGTATTTCCACGTAGTGTCGTATGCTTTTACAACGTCGAAAAATGTGGAAACCACATGTTCTCTTCAAACGAAGGCCTGTCTAATGTCTGATTCTAGTCGTACGAGGTGGTCCGTTGTGGAGTGGCGTTTACGGCCACCGCACTAGATTTTGTTAAGGCCTGCATGCATTTCAAAGTAGTCGACTAGGCGTGAGTTTATCATTCTTTCCATAGTTTTACGTAGGACTCTAGTTAGGGCAATGGGACGATAGTTATGTGGGTCGCTGTAACATTTTCCGGGTTTGGGTATCGGGATGATTACGGATTCCCGCCATTGGTTGGGAACGAATGCATTTGAATACAGCGTATTGAACACATTTAGTAGGTGCTGGAGAGCGTTGTCAGGAAGGCGTTCGACCATGTTGATGTGCACTCGGTCCGGCCCGGGTGAAGTTTCACGAATGTGATCAATTGCTTACTGTAGATCATGGATGGAGAAAGGCTTGTTGTAGAATTCTTCATTTGAGGAAGTGAAGTCGATATGCTCACTTTCTCTTAGGATCTTTTCCTGTTGGAAAGAAGCCGTATAATTTGTTGATTGTGATATTTGGCTGAAAGTCTGACCTAGTTTGTCCGCGATGTCCGCGTATGAAGAATAGACAGGGTCTCCGTCCGACAGTGTGTGGATAGGTCGCTCGGGGCGACCTTATATGCGTCCGATTTTTTCCCACACTTATGAAAGAGGGGTGCTTCGATTGATTGTATTAACTAGCTGGGTACAGCTTCCTCGCTTCTTCTCCACACTAAGTTTGCGGTACACGGCAGCTTCCCTTTTCCAGGCTACTCGGTTCCTGGGGGAGCGTGCGCGGCGGAAGGCCTCGCACATCCTGTCACGCCGATCCTTTGCTTCTTGTACCTCCGGGCACCACCAAGGTTTTGGGAAAAAGGTTGAGGGGACATATTGGGGAATGCATGCAGTAGCTGCACTTTGGAATGTTTCGTATAGATGTATGATAAGGTCGTGCTCTGAAAGGTCTTCGGGAAGGCCCTCCACATCGTCCCATTCGACATGTGTCGAGTATTCCTCCCAGCTGGCTTTCCGGTATTTGAATCGAAGTTCCCTTGTGTTAGGATTGTTTGGTCGGTTAGTAAGGAGCGATATGATCACTGGGTTGTAATCACAGTCATGTGTTGAAAGCAGGACTCCCCGAACGAGTTGGAGAGTTAAAGTAGGTGAACGGATTGATAAATCGATGGCGGTTTCACTTTCGAGGGTGATCCGTGTGGGTTGTCCGTCGTTAAGAAGGACCAGGTTGTGAGTGTCTATGGTGTTGGCCATTATCAGCCCTCTAGGGTCTGTTCTCACGCATCCCCACACTTCGTGGTAGTTATTTAAGTCACCGAGGAGAGGTAAGGGATGATGCAGTTGGTTAAGCAGATCGGTCACTAGTGCCTCCGTGAGGTCGTGGTTACGTGACGAGTAGATAGATACCACCGCAATAGGTCTTGAGATACATATCTTCACAGCGACAGCTTGGAGTTCTGTTCTCAGAGGGAGGAGGTGGTGAGGTATTCTTTGATGAATCATTAGTGCCACTCCGCCGTGTGCAGTCTATTATTATGACCTTCGCGACGGTGTATGACATATTCAGGGTTAGAAAAGATGGCTGTGTCGTGGAGTTTGATCTCCTGGAGGCCTACCACCAAAGGTTTATGGGTGGAGATTAGCGATAGTAATTCATCTGGCTTTCTTTCAAGTCCCTGGCAATTCCACTGAAGTATTGAGTTGTTGTTCATTGCGGATTTGTTTCACCCCCAGATTTTGGTGGTCTGGAGCGGTCTCGTGGTTTGTAGGAACTTTCGTGGTGTATTAGTCTATGAGGCGCAGGTGTCCTAGATCGAGAGCGTTCGCATGAGCGTCCGCTTTCTGTAGAACATGATCTCTTAGACTCACTGCGTTCTCGGCTGTGAGTGCTCTTGTAGGAGGAAGAGGGAGTACGATCTTTGTGTTTGCTTCTTGAGCGAGCGTGTTACTCTTCTTTGGAGTTTTTTTCAAGATTATGATGGGCTGAGTAGTTGTCGTTGAGATATAAGATTCGAGTGCGATGCATGGTAGATCAGTGTTCTGGGGTATCAGTTCTTCGTTGGAAATTTTCAAGGCGTCCTCGCGCAAGCGATGGTCATTCTCTTTTGTGAGATGTTCTGGTGTTGGGCATGTTAGCTGAATGTTGAATACTTCACTTTGGTTTTCGCTGGGTGCGGTTGAAGTTAAGATGGTCAGAAGTCGTTCAACGCTCTGATCGAGGCGAGCTGTGGTTTGTGGGGTGCTACTAATCTTTTCGCTGAGTGACGAGAGCGTGTCAGGTATCCCGCGGTCGTCGTCGGAGGAATCATCGTCTCTTGGCCTTTAGCTTTTCGGGTTCTTGGACCTCTCCTTGTAGTCGACCGAGGCAGCATCCATCGCAGTGCTTTCCTGGGCACTGGTGGATTCGTTGCTTGGGGCGCCCGCCTCTATTACAAGGGCGGTCGCTGCGCTGGTTGTGGTATTGTTAGTACTGAAGAGGGATTTTGGGGTCATGGTAGTAGTTTGTATCAACTGTACACAAATATTGTCTGTTGGGGTAGACTTGGTAGTAGATTTAACCGCTTTAACGTAATTTAAATTACGGCAGTTTGGGTTTTCGTCATAAAAGATTTGGATGGCTTGTTTTCGTGTGACTCTGCGGTCATTTTGTATGATTGTCATTGCTTTTTGGTCCATCTGCTTTGGGCAGTCGCGGTCGCCTGCCTCATGGAGGCATGAGCAGTGGTAGCATTTAGGTTGGCGGGCTGTGCAGTCCTTACGGTCATGCTCGCCGGCGCACTTTTTACAGCGTTGGGGTATGTATGGCTGGCAGTATTTGATGACGTGGCCGTATTCCAGGCATTTTTTGCACATAGCAGGCCATGTTGTCACTGGGTAAGTTTTTGTTTTTCCCTGTTCGCCCGGGATTTCTATTAATTCCGGTGTGTCACGTCCTGGAAAAGTGATTAGGTACGCGGTGGTGTGGATGTTTCGTGGTTTAATCCATTCTGCTAGGGAAACGTTGGTGATTCCATAATCCTTTGCTAAACATGCTGCAAAAGCCTTTAGGTCAGTTTTGAGAGTGTAGTTGGAAGTGTATATATTTCGTCTTGTAGCATTGAAGAATGGATGTACTTAGACAGCTACCTTGTGTTTGTCAATTTCGTTAATCCTTTGTATAGCGTTACTTTGCTCAATATTAACGACATGGGCCAGATACTTCTTGCCCTGTCGGTTTATGTTTATCAGTCTGCCTCCCAGTTGTTTGGAAAGCAAGTTCATCATGGCGAATGGGTTCATCGGAGGGCAACTTTGTTTGCACCACTATCTACAAGCGTTATGAGGAAGTGGGTAGGGAATGCTGCTAATCTTCTCTTCTGGGTGGGAGGGTCAGCTTGGGGGGAGCGAATCGCGGCCGCAGACTCTCGTTGCCCGACTTTGTGTTCATTTTCGTATTGCAGGATCTCTCTCTCAATCTTGTCCTGGGGGCAGTCTTCGTGTCCCGTAGAGTGGCCGTTTACTTAGCAGTAAGAGCAGCGAGGTTCTTCGGATGGGCACGACAAGGGATCGTCTCGCTTATCGAGGTGGTCATGGGAGCAGTGTGAGCATCTGTTTTTTCCGTTACAATTTTGGCTCGTGTGTCCGTATTTCTGGCATTTGTAACATCGCATCGGACGTCTTTCGAAGGGTGTAATCTTGGTTTTGGCGTCAAAGAAAGGTATATTTATGTAGTTAGGTGGGGTGGGGCAATTGAATTTAAGCAAAAGGGCCGTGGTGGTGTTTCTTCTTGGTTTGATTTTTGTTGCGATTTTCGCTTCGACTATACATTACTCGTATTGGACGAGTCCGGTGATGAATTCTTAGACTTCATCACTCGGGAGATCCTCGATGTAAATCAGGCCTGAACTCGTGGAATAAGTTGGGTGTGGTATGATTTTGCAAGGTTTTCCGCATATTCTGTTTATGGAGAGTATAGTGTCACTTAGAAGTTTTGTGTCTACTTTAATGGTTAAGCTATCGTCACCGCTGGCGGTGATGTTGAGAATTGGACGGCCAGTCATGGAGCCCAGTTCTTCTCGTAGTTTATATGGGCAAATATCCGGTCTGTCATTGACATCAAATGTCATTTTCAAGTGTTCGGGGAATTTAGGGTCGTTGTTGAATAGGTTGTGGTCATCAAATCGTGTGTTTTGTCTTCCGTGTTTTTTGGTGTTCGGGTGTTACGAGTTTCGGCTGGGAGGAGAGCGATGTTATCGGAAAAATCAGAGGCGGAAGCACACGAACAGGTTACGGGTTCCCTGGCCTCTATCCTCTTGATCAGCTCTTTAATCGGGTATTCATGGTTGCACAAAGGTTCTCGAGTTTGACGAGACGTTCGCAGACTTCACTGGAGGGCACAGGGCAGTCTTCTTTCTCCAGCTCGGGAAGGCCTATCATTTTGCATATCTTGCCCAGAGTACTCTGCGTTCCGGTTATATTCGCGTCCAGCTCCGAAACACGTTCATCTGTGTCGTCGATTACGTTCTGAGTCAGGTCTCCTGTCGATGAGAAACTTCTTAGGGGCTCGTCTTTCTTTCTTACAGACTTATTTGAGTGCGTCAGCCCCTCTCCGATAGGGCATGGTCCTGCCCATTGTTAGATCCCCGGCTTCTACCCGGGGTTCTGGGTAATGAAGGTGGGGCCTTCTTTAAATTTATTTCTGTTGTATATACGAATATATACACAGACTTACTTAACCTTAAAATTACCCTTATATCCAGATTTTTTGTAACGGTTTTGGTTTTTTGCACCCTTTTTTGTTACCAATTTTTTGTTGTTTGTTATTTCAATTGTTTTCGATTCTAAATTCACAAACCCCGGTGTCAGTGGGGGACACCTCTTTGTACACCAAGTGGGGGATGTAACTACAAAGTGAACGAGGGGACGGTGGAGGGATCTTCTAACTAAAAACGTATTAACACTAAGGGACAAATTAATATTGGTGGATAACGAGGACACCACCGTGAACTTTACCCCTGCCGAAGTTATTAAATATATAGAAAAAATGAAAGTTACTAAATATCCCGGTCCAGACCAAGTTCATCCCAGAATACTGAAAGAGACTTATGAACGAAATTGCCGAACATCTAGCAACATTTTCACCCAGTTTCTCACAAATGGCACCTGCCCCTCTCAATGGAAAGAGGCCAACGTCACCCCAATTTTCAAAAAAGGGGACAAAAAGTGTCCCGAAAATTACCGTCCAATAAGTCTCACTTCAGTCATAGGCGAATTGATGGAAAGTTTGATCACTGATAAAATTACAGAATTCTTAGACTTGAATCAGTTAATAGTTAACTCTCAGCATGGCTTCAGACGCAATCATTCATGTCTTACTAACCTGCTGCTTTTTTTACAGAATATAATTGAATTTCACGACGCGAAATCTCCGATCGACATCATTTACCTTGACTTTCAAAAGGCTTTCGACAAAGTTCCACAAACGCTTGGTTAGTAAATTGCACAGCAACGGCATTCGAGGTGAACTCAATAACTGGATAAAATGCTGGCTCACGGACAGACGGCAGCGAGTCGTACTTAATGGAGCTTCCTCCAATTGGGGTAAAGTTACAAGCGGCGTGCCCCAAGGATCTGTGTTAGGTCCAGTTCTCTTCATAATATTCATTAACGATCTTGACAGCAACGTACTCTCGGACATTAGTAAGTTTGCAGACGATACCAAGCTAGGAGGAAAAGTGCAAACCAAAATAGAGTGCGAGCAGATCCAATCAGACTTGGAACAAAATTGTTGAATGGTCAAAAAAGTGGCAAATGAAATTCAATATCGACAAGTGTAAAGTTATGCACATTGGTCACCAAAACCATAAACAAGAATATTCAATGTCCGGAAACCAATTGAGGCCTGTCACCAAAGAGAGAGATCTAAGTGTCATAGTTAGTAACGACTTGAAAAGCACCAAGCAATGTAACGATGCAGCCAAAAAAGGCATTAAAATATTAGGCATGATATCCCGCACAATCTCGTACAAGAGCAGAAATAGTAGTCTCAAGTTATACACTGCCTTTGTTACGATCGAACTTCCACGGTTGCTCTAATCGGGTAAATCAAGGTTGGAATGATGAAACATTGGTTTTATAATTGTCTTTTTGTAACAGGTAACAAGGCAAAAGTTACTCTAACAATAGAGTACTGAATATAAAATGGTAATAACGGACACAAGTCACAAAAGTGCATATCAAAAAGAAAAGTGTCAAGTGTAAGACGAGCGTAGAGTAGAGTAGGCAAGTCTGTCTGCTCTGTGTGACCGAGGGCAAGTGTGTCTGGTGTCGCTGCTGGCCAGAGTATGTCCGACGGCCGCAGCCGCTCACTAGTATGTCTATGGTGTCGCTGCTCGCGAGTGTGTCTGTGTGTGCCCTCTGTCGCTGCTGGCCAGAGTGTATGTCGCCGACGGCTGCTCGCCAGTGTGTCCCCGACCGCTGTGCCCGCAGGCATGAGTGTGATCTGCCCTCGGTCGTTCGGGGCTGCACCCTGAATCCTAAGGGAGGGCCTTGAGTAGGTGTTTGAAGAACTCCTCCAATGAGGAAACGGCTCACATTTTTGGACCAGCTAAAGAAGCGGGCCTTCTAATACCCAGACCTCATTGGTAAATATACAACAAAATCCGTTAACGGAATTTGTGGGCTCTTCCCATCTATTGTTTACCATATGTGATACCCCTGAGCTAACAGTGTTATGGGATCTAGTCTCCCCTCTCCCCTATCGCTGACACGGGGATTTTCAAGGAGCGCGAATGGCTCTCAATTCGCCAATGTCTCCTACGTTACGCGATCTGCGAGGAACCACCTGCTTCTTTTTAAAACAAACATCGGAGGGGAATTAAACATATGCTAGGCAAGGGACATCCATGAAATTTGAGGTAAGGGTTAACAGGCCTACAGCCTACACTGTTTTATAAATCTGTGCCAGAGGAGGCCGATCATAACACCTTTGTTAGACCGCACCTTGAGTATTCAGTCCAATTCTGGTCCCCATATCTCAGAAAAGACATTATTAAATTAGAGAAGGTCCAACGTAGAGCTACCAAACTAATCCCTTCGCTGCGCAATAAATCGTACGAAGATAGACTGCGCAAACTCAACCTTTATTCGCTAGAGCAACGTAGAGTCAGAGGTGACATGATCGAAGTGTGTAAGATTATGAAGGGTAAAGAAAACGTCGAGCGAGCAAGTCTTTCCACTTTAGATGCGAACGGAGTGACAAGGAATAATGGATACAAAATTGTTGGCAAGCATTTTACACTCTATATCACGCGTAATTTCTTCACGTATAGGGTTATTTCTTCGAAGATTGGATTGGAACAGCGATACAATCGAAACGCTTAAATCACGACTCTATAAATTCTACCAAAATCGTCGCTAAATAGCTCCCATCTATAGCACTTTCACCAGTATATTCGTGAAAAATTGTGTTCGGCATTGACACCCATACGGTTAAATTATTGCCAGGACCTGGCACTGGCACGGTAAATAAGGTGCCCGGCATTGGTACCTGCTCGTTGTAATTCGGTTTTCTAAGAATGAAACTGTACAATCTCAGATCAACACCGTGTGTGTTGATGTGGTCGGTGGCTTATCTTCAGGTGCTTGTTTGAGTTGTTTCGATAATCTTTGTTAAATGTTATTTCCTTCAACGAACTTTCCCTTTCTCGATCTATTAAAACAGAAAATACAACAAAAGACGCTATCTTGGTCGTTCTACTTCAGAACTTACCTCCTTCTATTAAAAGGCAACCCAGTTTGGGCAAAAAGACCTGTTATTGTCTTCATACACTTGTAAACACTTGTAAACCACGGGAAGGCGGGTGAGCCTGGGATACCCCCAGGGGGTATCCCTCTAAGGTGCCTTATTGCTCTCGCTCAAAAGAGATGATAGTCGATCTCTCCAATATAGTTGAAAACTTTAACCTTTATGAGACGATATTCGGTCTCTGAGCGATATTCGGCTTAGAGCGGTGACCGGCTCTTATTTTGATACAGCAAAAAAAAGGATCTATACCCTGGAAATTTGTAAACTTGGAGCTTAGACGCGAAGAACCGTATGCGATGGTGTTTTCGTACTCACGGGTCACTCATTGGTTACGATACTGCCTCTGCGCAAAGCTACCCCTGGGGTCTGTTCTCGTGCATCCCCATGTTTCATGGTAGCTGTTGAAGTCTCCAAGGAGGAGGAGCACCGGTGAGGGCAGTTGGTTCAGCAATTTGGTCATTAGAGCTTCAGAGAGGTCATGGCTTCATTATGAGTAGATGGATACCACTGTTATTGGCCTTGAGACGCATATCTTTACGGCGATAGCTTGGAGTTCTGTCCTCAGGGGAAGACGAAGGTGAGGTACACTTCGGTGAATCATAAGTGCCACTCCGCCGTGAGCAGTCACGTTGGTGTGGCCTTCGCGGCGGTGTACGATATATTGCGAGATTCTGATGATGGCGGTCTCTCGCAGTTTAATCTCCTGGAGGCCAATCACCAAAGGTTTATGGGTGGCGATTAGGGATGGTATCTAGTCTTTATTGTTTCAGAGTCCCTGGCAGTTCCACTGGAGTATTTTGGTGGTCATTTTGAAGACTGCTCGCACTCTGACCTTGATGATTTTGAGTGGTCACGTGATTTGCTGGAGCTTTTAATGTGCGCGTGTTCTAGAGTTTGCCCAGGGTTTTCGGGTTGGGGTGTTCACGAGAGTGTCTGCCTTCGGTGGAAGGTGGTCTGCTGTGGTCGCTGCGGTCGCGGCTGCGAATGCTTTTGTGGGAAGACGAGGGTGTGTGCTCTCAGCGTTTGCTTCGTGAGCGAGCTCACTCTTCTTCTGGGGTAGCCTTTTTTATTTGCGTGGATGATTGTGTGGAGTGAGAGGTATTTGGGCTAGGTAATATGTCTGGTTGTGCGGTGGTGTCGCGTATGAGCCCTTCTAGATAAGAGCCGTCAGCCAGACGGTGATCGTTCTCGCTGATGGCGTGTTCATGGGTCTGGTTTGTCAACGCGTAATAGTCCCTCGCATTGGTTTTCCACGAATGGAGCCACATTCAAGGCAGGTGGAGGTAGTTCTGAGTTTTGGTTCTGGCGGGCAGTTATTTGGGCGTTGTTACTGATCTTTTGCTCAGTGGTGCCTGGGTATCGGAGGATTCCTCATCTTTGACTTTCTGTTTTTCAAGTAGTGAACCTTGTTGTGTGGTCAACTGCGGGAGATGCATCCATCTCGTCGTCCTCCAGGTCTTTGCATAAATAGTTTCTAGAACTGTGAGTCATCTTGTGCGGGGGCTGTCGCTGGGCCGGGTGAAAGAGCATTGCAGCCAGGTAGGAGTGTTGGAGTCTTGTTACGATGTTGTTCCGATGTGTGGATATCGTCGGGGTAGTTTGGTTGGCTTATCGATTGGACTGCTTTGGCATAAATGAAACCGTTTGAGTTTAGATCTTTCCAGATTTGGATAGCATATTTCCGTGTAACTCTGCGTTCATTTTGAGTGATTGTCATTTCTTTTTGGTCCATGGGTACTGGGCAGTCGCGGCCGCCTGCTTCATGGTAGCATGAGCAGTGGTATCATTTAGGGTGGCGGACTGTGCAGTCTTTTCTGTCGTGATCGCCAGACCATTTCTTGCAACGTTCGGGTGTTTGTAGCTGGCAGTATGCGATGACGTGGCCATATTCAAGGCATTTTTTGCACATTGGGGGAAATATTGCTACTGGGTAGGTTTTGGTTCTTCCTTGTTCACCCGGGATCACCATTAATTCTGGTGCGTCGTGTCCCGGGAAGGTAATTTGGCCTGCAGTAGAACTTGCGTTATGTGATTTTATCCATGTTGCTTGACGGACTTCGGTAACTCCGTAGTCTTCAGCTAGACCTTCAGCAAAAGCACCGAGGTCTGTTGTAGGCGTGTAACGGGAGGTGTATATAATCCGTTTTGTTATCGTTGGAGTACGGATGAATTTCAACGGTAACTGAGTTTGTTGATGTGGGCAATCTTTTGTGAAGCGTTACTTTGCTCACGTTCTTTGACGTATGCCAGATATTCATTTCCCTGTTGTATTTCTTTTAGTTTTCCTCCTGGTTGTTTGGAGAGTGACTTAATTTATTATAGATGGAATATCAGAAAGGACAAACTTTGTTTGCACCACTCATTGAACGTTATGAGGATGTGGGTGGGAAATGGGGCCGATCATCTCTCTCGGGTAGGAGGGTCATTTTAGGAAGAGCGCATCGAACCTACAGCCTCTCGTTGCCCGACCCCGCGATCTATCTGTTATTTGAGAATCGCTCTTCTTCTCCTCTGGGCAGTCTCTGTGTCCGGTGGGGTGTCAGTCTATTTTGCAATGAAAACAGTGCTATTCTTTGGACTGGCATGACTGGGGATCTTCCCGATTGTCGTGGTCATTCTGGGAGCAGTATGAGCATCTTTGCTTACCGTTTCAGTTTCCTCTCTTGTGTCCGTAAATCTGGCTTTTATAACATCGCATCGGACGTCTCTCAAATGGTGTAACTTGGTTTTGGTGGCGCAGAAGGGAATGTCTATATTTGGGTGCAGTAGGGCAGTTGAATTTTAGTATTAAGACTGTGGTAGTCTCTCCTTGTTATAATCGTCGGTGCGGCCTTTGCTTCGACAACGCAGTCCTCTAGTTGAACGAGTCCAGTGATGTACCCCTCGATTTTTTCCTTCTGGATATCTTCAACTTGGATCAACCTGAACTTGTAGAGAAAGTCGGGTGTGGCACTATTTTGCATGGCTTTCCACAGAGTCTGTTTTTGGAGAGAATCGTGTCTTTTTGAAGTTTTGCGTCTACTCTGATGGCAAAGCCTTCGTCGCCGCTGGTGGCGACTCTCAGGACTGAGCGGCCAGTGCATGAGCCCAGCTCGTTTCGCAGAGTGCACGGACAAATATTCGATCTGTCGTTGGCGTCGAACGTGATCTTCAGGTGTTCTGGAAAAGTAGGACGATTGTTGAACAAGATGTGTTCATTGAATGGCGTGTATTGCTTCCTCCTTGCAGTCCATGGAGCTTGGTTGGGATTTTGGTGGGGTGTAGAGCTGTCGAAGTCGTCGTCAGATGTAGATGTGGAGGTATATGTGTAAGTTGCCGGTTCTTTTGTCGGTTTGTTTTTTAAAAGTTCGTGGATATGGAGAAAAATGGTCTTGACGTGACCCTTGAGTCTCGTTAGACGGTCGTCAATTGTGCTAGGTTCTGCGGCGAAAACTTCCGCCTATCGCTCAGAGAGGCCAGTCGCTTGACTCAGCGGATTCAGTATTTCCTGAACGTTTTTGGTCAACTCGTCGATGCGGCCGTCCCTCCGGTTGTCTTCCGCAGAGGTGGTGCTAGTAATCTTGGTGATGCTGATGTTCTTGACCGTTGGAATCATGGTCTTCGGTGCTCTGGAGGGGAAGCTGGTCCCTCCTAAATGGAGTTTCTTTCTACTCCCCATCGGCCACCTGGTTCGCGCCAGGGGCCAGGGGGCTCACTCTTGCTGGCCTATTAGCTGGCTATAGTGACTCCACAGTTAACGTTACACGACCACCAATATAGAAGCAAAACGATCGTGCGGCTCAAGGTCCCAGTACGAACTAGGGACTAATCTGTGTTATATCGGGGGTTCTCGGTTAATAAACCATACGTGAACAAACTCGAGTTCCTAGGATTGGGTTACTCCCAAAGCAATGCTACAACAGAGCTGCGGCAACACAAAGGGTAGTTCTGCTGTAAACTATAGGTATCTAAACAAATACAATTTATTGGAAAAAAAATGCTTCACCGAATGCACAAGGAAAAACACACACTAGCATGATAGGATGTTTCATACGTGATCACAAAATGTTTCCAGACCACTGCTGCGGCCAGTGATATTATTTTCAGCGTTACATGTTGAATTCCTTGGATTACCATATTTAGTTTATCAGACATTTATGGGTCCCTGGAGTAACCCGAAAGTACTTCATTGACACGACTAGGGCATAAATCGGGTTAAGAGGAGTAACTCCGCTCACCTCAAGATTACCATTGACAAACCAGCTTCTCCTTTTTAAGACGGATGCTAGCGAAACGAAAAGTGCCCTTGTCTTGACATAACTACAACCCACGTGAGAAGTTCCAAGAGGTAGTTAGAGAACTCCGTCTATTTGCATCAACACCATGGTAAGTATGGTCACTGAGTTTCAATCCTTTAGTTCGACCCTTGGTCTGCAACCACTGACGTTAGGTGAGGAGAATATCCAATTTACAGAGATTGGGGTAGGAAACAAGAACTAAATTGTGGGCAATTGATTATGATAAGAAACCCAAAGACAACGATGTTCTTTAAGATTATGAGAGAAATTTGATGGTAGAGAAATTTGATGGTAGAGAAATTCTTATATATATGAAAAGAAACTAACTAAGTAATATTTTGTCAAGTGGTTGTAGTTGTGGTGTAATTTTTGCTGTTACATTACGTAGCTAGCTACATTGAGTGTTAGAGAACATGGAATTTACGTACATCACGTAGCTGCATTGAGTGTTAGAGAACATGTAATTGACGTACATTACGTAGCTACATTTAGTGCTAGAGAACATTGAATTGTCTTTAAGCAAGGATCTTTCTTGGAAGAATCATTCACAACACAAATCGATGGGAATTTGATAAGGTATTAAAATGGTAGGTACTACACGATACTCAAACATCCATTAATTTGAGATTCAATTTAAACCAGATCACACCTTGAATTACAATACTTGATTGTTTGTAGCTTCAGAATGAACGATGTTGAATCAGAAGTCCCTCATAATTCAACCCCACCATAATGTAGTAGACTTTTGCAGCGAGTCTCCTCACCATAGTGGAATTTTGCAGAGAGTCTCTTTCCGCACTGTAAAATTACCTCCTAAATATGATATTCAAGCCCAGCAACCAGAAGGTTTTAAAGCTAGTTACAAATGCTATTCAAAAGCTGTATCAACAGAATGGTACACGGGGATGCTGAACAAATCACCCCATGCGGCCGGTCTGAATTGCGCTGCCGGTTTGAATTGCGCTGCGGTCTAAATATCAATGACAAAAATTACCGATTAAGGCTAATGCTATATGTGCATCAAACTCACCAAAAACTCACCAACAAATGGTAATCATTAAATCAGACTCAATAAACTGTTGCCATTCCTTCAGATCGGCAACCTCAGAGTGGTTGATGTATAGAGCGGGATACGGCTATTGTCGACATCCGAGACAACCTAGAGCACGCGATTGCATGCTATCAGAAGCGATGGAGCACCATCAACAGACACAGTGAATATTTGAGTCCCAGTGAGGGGCAATAGTTCCTCGCAGTATCAGTGCAAAGCCTCCGATGCACGGCATTGTACAATGTTCTCACCTTAAGGTCCTTCGATCCTCACTCTTTTAATTTCACAAACCATACTAGATGATCACAATTTTTATAAATAGAGTAATCATTCAGAGTGTAATCACGTTTTAGTTCCAAGATTTTTTTAACGGACGCTAAGATAAAATGAACAATATTATTCTAACTGGAGCACAAGCGCCCATGACAGCAGTGAATAATTCAAAGATTTGATCCGCTATGCTGATCTGCTGCGGTTACAGATTTAATATGAGCAATATATTCATCTTCAAGGTAGTGCCTGGAGATCAATATCACCTAGCCTAACTTTATAGATTTCAATCATACTTCATCCACCATCTTGATTTGGTCAATTCCTAGCCGGACTTTACATCTGATTTTAATCGTGCAGTTCCTACCCGCAATGCAAACCAAATAGTAAAAGTCAACCTATAGACGCCGGAGATCGTCATCGCAGCCTTCAAGGCAATTGTGGACACTCACTCGCCTGTAATAATATCATTTGTACTTGCAGTTGGATATTTGTTAGCTTGTATAGCGGGTTACCGCACAGACGCCACCTGATGACTTTCATCACCTACGGCGTAATGGGCTGACCTTTGATCAATTGAGAGACCAACCAGAATGTCTCACCTGGGGCCAGGTAGGCTCGAACCTACTAACTTCTGTTCCCAATGGACGTCTATTGTGAGGAGACGCAGACTCCGACACCATCGAGCTGGTTTTCTTTTCCTTCGTCAATATCAATATGAGCTTCTTTTGTCGTCTGTGAGAACAGATTGCTTAACACTAACACTAACCTAGCAAAACGAAGTGGTGAAAGGTCCCAAGTCCAGTGTACCTTTAATGTTTGTTAAAACTCCATGTCTGATCCACTAATAAAATACAGACGAATGTCAAAACAATATTTGACATTATGAACCTTACCATTTTTTATTTCAGTTGCCCTTCAAGTACCTAACAAGCCCAAGATGTACAGGCTATGAACAGACAGGGGTGCTGTACATGAATGGGCTCTGAACAGACAGGGGTGCTGTATTAAGTAATAAGTGGGCTCTGAACAGACAGGGGTGCTGTACATAAGTGGGCTCTGAACAGACAGGGGTGCTGTACATAAGTGGGCTCTGAACAGACAGGGGTGCTGTCCATAAGTGGGCTGTGAGAGCTCTGACGTCAAAACAACGTACGCAGGGGTGTCGCAGTCCTTCACCATCCCTTATGACAGTATAATGAGTGCAAATAAGTTTTCGTATCTTGTGCTCAGTGTTTCTAGTTATTCATTAGAGATGACAGCTTTCACACAATGGGAGCATTCAATCGCCACAGCACCTCAAAACAAGGTCGGTCGACTGATTGTAATGCCTCACCGGTATCCGTGTGGGGCTCAATCAATAGACGCAACGATGGTGAACAATAATTTTCGGTGGAATAGCTTTGTAAAATCAGATGAAATTATTAATAAGTATCCACCAATAAAGCGTAATTAACGGGATTTTTTTTCTTGAAGTTTTCCGTGTTACGCTACTAGCCCATAGATGGCGCAATGGGTTATCCTATAATTATTATGAAAACTTAGTGCTATCCAGATATTTAAAAGACTCCTGACAGCATGAAAGAACATTTCAGAGAATTCTTAGATGTTTTTCGTTGTTTATCCAAGTACATGTTTAGATGTTTTTTTTAATCCACATTACAGTCCCTCAAAACTGTTTTCTTAAAAAATGCTTCAAAAATGCAAGCAATTTTCTTTGATAGCTCCACGACGAAGAAAAAATGCAGTACAAGAATCTCAATTAATTTTTCTATTGCAAAAGAATCATCGGAATTTATTCTGAACTACATTTCTATATTGAATTTAAGGAAACCAATCAGCTTGTGATATTCAGTCCGCACACGTTGGTTACATCATTTAAATTTTTCAAAACGATTTAAATACTTATTCATTTTTTTTAAAACATCTGGAAATAAACATATAAAATTTATAAATATGGATAAAATTCCGATTGATTATGACAATCAAAGCGATTTGGTGGCCTCCCATAAAGATGACCTGGATTGTCAGCAAGCTATACAACCATTTCATTACCAGTTGAATTCGCCCTACAAACTTGTTCGGCTTTAATCTTTGGAGCAAGAAAGGTTAAAAAATTCAGGTTATTATTTTTAATTGGCTCATTGGTACACCCCATAATGGTACTGCAGACTCAGTCAATCATTAAACCTCCTATTCGTGTATTCGACAAGAAGCTTCCTATTCCAAGTACTCGCAGGAGTCGTGTGGATATGTATTCCCTAGCAGTGTGACAAGTAAACTCTTATTCCATGTACTCCCAGGAGTCGGGTGCACATTCCCTAGCAATGTGACCAGTAAACTCTTATTCCATGTACTCCCAGGAGTCGTGTGCACATTCCCTAGCAGTGTGACAGGTAAACTCTTATTCCATGTACTCCCAGGAGTCGGGTGCACATTCCCTAGCAGTGTGACAAGTAAACTCTTATTCCATGTACTCCCAGGAGTCGAGTGGATATGTATTCCCTAGAAGTGTGACAAGTAAACTCATATTCCATGTACTCCCAGGAGTCGTGTGGATATTTATTCCCTAGCGGTGTAACAAGTAAACACTTATTCCACGCCCTCTCAGGAGTCGTGTGCACATTCCTTAGCCGTGTGACAAATAGAATTTAGGGTATGATTCAAGAATGAAAACCTACTTAAGTATAATAAAGTGTTGAAAAATAACAGAAATGACGCCATACACAGATAATATCTTCGTCAACGTGCGCTGTTCTGGAGACAACATCTGCCACTTAAATAAGCGTAATATTAATTTATAGGTGAGGGCAGTGAATAAATTGACCGTTTTATATCCCAGCAATCAAATGCTATTGTTGGAGGACTCTCTTTATTCTCCCTCGTCCAATGTGTTGAGACAATAGTAAATGTTACGTTGAACACTTGATTCAAACGAAAATATGCCGAATAAGTTAGGTAAACTGATATTTTAGTAATCATCACAAAACTGTGTTCACACTGACCTTCAACGAAGACAATGAGAGTGGAAAATGTTCCACATCGGATGCCTATTACATTTCTCTTATGTAATGTTTGCCACACGAACCACAAATACTGAAACGAATTACAATGTTAACATTGCAGGTCTCATATGAGAAGGATTAGAACCTTCGAGTGATCCATTAATCGCGAGTAAATGAAACCTTCAAAAATCATTTTGGAAAGGAAATGACCTTCATGAATGAACAAATAGTTGCATGGTAAATTGCACAACGAAAGCAAATTCAAACATTTTCCAGTTTAATATACTTACATTTCCTGTTATCTCGTACATGTTGGAACCTGTATCTACGACAACTTAGTTAACCGAGTGCACTTTTAATTGCAGAGAATTTTATTGCATTTTCAATGCTAGGTAAACTGTATTGCAATTTATTGCATGTCATGTTGCATAACTGCAAATTTTCATCGCTAGGCATTCGAGATAAATGTTAGGATATTACAAACAAACATTTATAAGCTATATTTTTATTGATAAAATTTGTTTACGTAAATATATAGGGAAATTACATGGGCTTATCGTTTATCCGAGAACATTACTATCCACTACGAAAATTCAATGTGATCAACAGTGCGTAACGTAGGTAATGATTTCGACCGCCCTCTATGGTCTAGTCTTGATCCTCGGTGTCAGTTGCACTCTGCGGTTTCTGTATCGATGATGGGCATTATTTCTCACCTGGAGGTGTCGATTCATCATATTTGTGTAGGATTAATCATCTGTTTTTTTTTTCTGATCTATTGGGTTCAAGACTGCTGCCCGTAGTACACATTTTAGATAGAAGGATACCTTTGGGAGTAGTGTATGCAACACTTCCAAGCCTAACCTTGTAACCTAAACTTTGTTTTTAGCCTTCAGCGAGCTCATTCCCGACGATTTTTTTTATTATAGTCACATGTTTATAACATCGAATCGCTTCAGTTATTTTTTCTTACTGGCGCCGACATTCCCATTCAGTATATTTCGCAGATTTCCGAAATATACCTAATTCTTTCAGCACTCGAACGTTTGAGACATGATTATCTCTTTTCATGTTTCATTTCCAACAAATTTGAAACAAAGACAGATATACGTTTGATTTTATTGTACAATTTTACACTTCTTATACTTGTTACCGTTTTATTATCCCATTTGATAATTCGCTTACCTTCAACTTAATCAGGGTTTTCTTCACATGACATCTCCCCAATATCACTGTCATTGGTGTCCATTCCACTTGAAGTATCCCACGTTTTTCCCATATTTTCATTATATTCCATTTCGTCTAAGGTTTGGGAAGAGTGAAGGAAGCAGAATTTGGGCACCTGATTTTGATACATTTCAGTCGTATGTAAAGAAGTTCAAAGAAAATAAGAAGGTATATCATCATAAAATTGATATGATCTTAGCAGAAAACCTTTACAAGTGTAATATAGCTGAGGCGGTGAAAAATAAATCTACCTAGGAACCAAAGAAAACCTCGAGCTTATGCAGCAATTTCTTCAAAGATAGAGGTCGGACACACATTGAATTGGAGAAGATTCGAATAATTAAAATTCAAAAGGAAAAAGAACTACATTTATGAACTCACAGGATTGGAACAGCCTTCAGTATCGGTATCAAAGCTATGCTGGATTATATGAAGAATTTTGAGAGGAAACTGAAACATAGTGATGATGGGTATGGTTGGATGTACGAATCATGCTGCTACAAATCAAAACAACGAGGCAGAAAATATTGATGTAACCGGCAAGATCGGTAATTATTACTCATGAAACAGTAGTAAGCCATGTCAATCCATAATCAAATGTTTATACTATCCTAAAACTGAAAGATAAGGCAATAAATTGCAAACATCGTGTCAGTCAGAGGAAACATCGAATTGTCGAACTCGGTAGAAGAATATGTTTCAAGGTGTGAAACGATACCAATAAGCCAATCTCGGGGTGAAATGATATAGATGTGTTACAGATTGGTAGTATATTCATCAGAGTCCGATCAGATCTTGCTCAGTCAAGTTTGTGATTCTGTTGTGGAAGGATGGGGTATAGCTTGAGACGTCGTTTGTTCGAAAGTAATGGGGTAACAGGAGTCTATAATCTTCGCCAAAAAGAAATAAAATTGAATAAACATTAATCCATGAGTATTGCGAGGCGACATCTGAAACGAAGTCATCGTCAAGAATGTGAAAATTATAGGAAAGAAAAGGCAAATCAGACCTGCAAGTCGTCACAGGATGTAGTGTCAGGAAATATTGAAGTAGGTGTGGTAGACCTTATATGAGACGAAATGTTCGTTTGTATGAAGTTGGAAACAAATATGAATTACTTGTAACATTCAAATCATCTATGTTTGAAAATGGAGGCCTCTGTGCTAACCATTATGGGTCGAGAGTGACAACTAAATAAATAAAATATATGTTAAAGTGATATTTAGAGTCTTGTGGAGGGTTTCATATGTATATTACAATGACTGAAAACCATGCATAAGGTTGGGTCAGGTTAGGTTTTTGATGGGTGTGAATAACATGTAAACGTGATGTAGAATGGTTTCGAATCAAAAAATCAAGAATCATATGAAAAATAGCTAAAGCAATCAACAACGATGTAATTACCTATGAAAACGGTGAAATTTGCTAGATCAAAATTTGAAGTGTGAATCAAAACTGCAAAGGATAGATCAAAATGTGGAGTCAAGTGGAGATGTTTGTTATGCATTATTCATATAACACTGAAAAATCATATGCAAACATGAAAAGTCGATCGATAATATATAATTCTTGGATACAATAGGTTGGGTTAGGTTAGGATGATTAGTTCTTTTAATCTGACATGCCGTGAAGCTGATCCACATTAAATATCTTGTAACACATGTAGGGATGTTGTTCTAATAGAAAAAAACACAGATCGGAGGTAAAATTGCTACAGATGTTAACCGTACCCATATATGCATACAAATGACTGTATGTTTCTACATTGTGTGTGATATTTAAAAAAAAAACTACGTAAAATAGAGCAATGTGGAAAGATTTGATATGTATATCGCATAAAATAATGACTAAATATGATATATAGCTATCAAACTTGAATGAAATACATAATTATTGGTAAAGATGGTTAGGTTAGGTTGCCAAGGTATTAATGCATCTGGCAGTGTATGGTAACCCTTTTCACACATATGTGTGTAAATGCCTACATGGTGCCGACACATGTGCCGACACAGTGACGCTAACGACCTAGTATACATGCATTGTGCCGCAACATGTGCCGAAACAGTGACGCTAACGACCCTGTATATATGCATGCAAAAGTATATATAAAATTGGACTCAGATTTGTACTCATTCAGTTAACGGTCTGCTCTCGGTGTAGAAGGGTGTCGTCAAGTTTGACATGGAAATATTTTAACAGAAAGGATAATGCGGGGGTATGTGTCATTTGCAGTGTGGAGATAAAACTATGTAAATCAACCTCCACGTTCTGGTTTCGGCATCATCTCAAAGGACAATAGTATCTTGAAAATTATAATCTTAAAAATGAACGAGGAAATACAAGCTCCGTAGACGAAAAGGGCGAATTGATAGAACATAATAATCCGGACCAGAATTTACAAAATATTGAGCTAGAGAGTGCTCAACAGGGTGCGAGCAGTAAAGAAAGTGCGGTGCCACTAACATCCAAACGTAGAACGTATACAGATTGGGTAAAATTGGAGGAGTGCACCCAAACCTTAGACGAAATGGAATATAAAGAAAATATGGGAAAAACGTGGGATTCTTTAAGTGGAATGGACACCAGTGACAGTGATACCAAGAAGAATTATCAAATGGGGTAATGAAACAGTATCAAGTATAAGAAGTGTAAAATTGCACAACAAAATCAAATATATATCTGTTTCAAACATATTAAATGAAACATGAAGAGAGAAAATCATGTCTCAAACGTTCAAGTGCTGTGAGAATTATGTATATTTCGGATATCTGCGGGAATATAGTGAACGGAAATGTCAGCACCAGTAAGAAACAACATAAAAATATTCAATGTCATAAACATGCAACTATAATAAAAAAAATCTCGTCGAGAAAAAGCTCGCTGAAGACTATAAGCAAAGTTGTGGGTACAAGGTTAGGTTTGGAAGTGTTGCATACACTACTCCCAAAGTTATCCTTCTATCTAAAATGTGTATTAAGGGCAGCAGTCTAGAACCCAATAGATCAGAGATAAAAAAACACCCAGATGATAAATCCTACACCAATATGATGAGCCGACACCTCCAGGTGAAAAATAATGATTATCATCGATGAAGAAGCCGCCGAATGCCTCTGATACCGCAGATCAAGATAAGACCAGAAAGGGAAGTCGAAGTCATTACCCATGTTTCGTATTGCTCGCATCGATTTTCGGAGTGAATAGTTATGTTCTCGTATAAATGATAAGCCCGTGTAATTCCCTAATAAAAATGTGATATAAATCTATTATCAATAAAACATATCATATAAATCTTTGTTGGCAATATCCTAAAATTTAACTTGAATGTTGGCAATGAAATTTGCAGCTATGCAACATGACTTTCAATGATTTGCAATACAACGCCTCCTGCCATGCATTGCAATTGCGATAGATAT
>SDVV010003317.1:0-21553 GCA_016164225.1 Gammarus roeselii | reverse complement strand
CGAATTTTCTCCAATTGGATCCATTGACGCAAGATTTTCCGCAGCCTATTTTATCTCTACCTATCCTTCTTCTTTCCCCTTCTATATTATCCCAGCACAGCCTGAAGTTAAGTCAAGGGAATATTATCACAGAAAACTGCATTGTCTCTTTTATTGTTCCCTGTTCATGTTATTGGTGCGGCATCATACACCTACCTTCTTATAAATTGGAGTCAATACTAATAAGGCCTTGATAAAGGAAGCCTAACTTAGCATTCCTTTGGCTCACTTGAGCTCATACAGTAATTAATTACCTGATTGCTCATTATTCAATTATTAATCAAATTACCAAACTAGTTTCATATTTTAATTAATTATATTATTATCACCCAACATCTAAATTCGTCTCTGCTCGGCTGTCTGCGATGCGACCGCCTGAAACCTAAGTCCTTAGCTTCCCATCTCCACTCGTCCGGTTCTTGAAAATGTCGATCTGATACTCGACCGTTTTTTCTCTCTGACTGAAATACCCCGTGTAGTAATGGGGTGGTAGCCAGTCGGTACTTTGATAGTAGCTGCGGACCTTTTTCATGTATATGTGCGTGTATTTTTAAAGCTTCGCTGACTATTCCCCACCCTTCTTTCAAGGAAAAAACTCGACATGAGCACTTGTGCTCGTTTTATTTCCTCAATCTAATCTGCTAATTCACTCTTCATCATATCTTTGAATCGTGAAATTGCTTCTGCACGCATTCTACCTTTGATTCAAAAACTAATAACCTAATTCTAGAGTTGCCAGCCTCTGTATTGTATGTTCCACTAGAGGCATGACTGAGTTGCACTTTCAGTTTTTTTTCTCCTATGCCTGTTAGCAGAATTTACAGCTCGCTGTTTTGCATTCCATGTTTGGAGGACTATTTCGCGTTGGTTTGGGTGAACTATCGCAAAACATTAGTTCGGAAGTGTACCATTGGTGGCAAATATTATATTCTAGCTTGACAGAATGCAAGTCTGATGGTGCTCGTGTGCATGGTTCGAAGTTCGTGGAGGGAAGTGGTGAATATCTAATAAAGGGGGGGTTAGGTGTCAAACTGGATCTGCGTGTGATTTCATTACGCGTATTCTGCCTGCTGCTCTGCTGGCTATTTCGGTGATGAAGGCAGAAAAAGGGAAGTGAGATAAGATGATTGGCTGCTACGGGACTGATATAACGGAACTTCTTTACGTGTTCGACGGCAAAAGTGCGGGAAGGAGAATATGGAATCAAAATTCTTCCCTTTCGGTGAAGGTCTCCCAGTCTGCTTTGCTGAAATTATTGCAAGTGCATCGGAGTCTAGTGATCAGGCTGAAGGATTAGTGAAGGAGATCAAGATTGGAAAATGATTAGATTTTAGGGTGGACGAAGTTCTCCACGAGGGATGAAGAGAAAGATGAGATGAGGATACTCTGGGGAGGATTGGAGTGTCCTCGTTCAATGTGATGAGAGGTGAGTTGTGCAATGGGAACTGCCTCGCCTCGTGCGGCGGCTCTGTCGTCAATAGTGTGGAGGAAGCGCAGCAGGGGAAAGAGGAAGAAGAGGAGGAGAAGTAATCGAAAGGTGTAGATGACATAGAGAGAGGGGGAAAGGTAGAGGCACAAACAAGAAAGGGGACCGGAGCGTGTTGAAGGCAAGATGACGGCATGTCGATAGCAAGCAGAACATGATCATTAAGCGGTGTAGAACCTGAGTGGCTGCAGGTCGGAACATTATCTTGTGAGTCTAGAAGTGGCATTAGTTGCAAAGCACTGATTTCTGACAAAGCTGGGGTATTGTAGGTGCTCGGGTTTGGTTCTTAACCATCACTGAGCAGCAACAGCACCAGGAAGAGTCAGCCTGCAGAGTAAGGGAGCAGCCTTCGCAGGAGAGAGCTGCGCCCGCGCAAAAAAAATATGCCGTGGAGGTTTGGGTGTTCCTCCGTTTGGCCCTCTCAGCATCGCAGTTCCAGAGAGGTCCCGTCCGGTGAGAATGGTGCACCCACCGCGTAGACGTGGAGGATCCGGATACATCTTAATGCTGTGACTTGAACTTACACTTTTGCTAACAAAAACTATTGTATCCATATCGGATATGGTGAATATGTTAACAAGTGTTTACAAGTGTAAGAAGACAACAACAGGCCTTTTGGCCCAAACTGGGTGGCCTTTTGATGGTAACAAGATTAGTTCTGAAGTAGAACGTCCAAGATAGCATCTCGTGTCTTTCTATTGTCTGTTTTTTCTCTAACAAGAAAGGGAAAGTTTGTTAAAGGAAATAACATTTAACGATGATACTCAAAACAATTCAAATCAGCACCTAAAGAGAAAGTCACTGATCCACGGACCCACGAATCTGAGATTGTCAAAGTTTCATTCCTCGTTAAACCAATGCTAACCGGCGTCATTGCTAAAACACAGTTTTGCCACGAGCAGGTACTAATGCCGGGCACGTTTTTTATCGTGCTAGTGACTGTCGGGCACTAATTTAACCGAATGGGTGTCAATGCCGAACACCATTTTTTACGAAAATACAAGTGAAAGTGCTATAGATGGGATCTATTTAGCGGCGATTGTGGAAGAATTTGTCGAGCCATGACTTGAACGTTTCAATTGTATCGCTGTTCACAACTTCCGCGGGAAGTGTGTTCCATTCTTCGGCAACCCTAAGAGTGAAGACATTGCGCGTGATATCGAGTGTGAGACGCTTGCCAACAATTTTGTTTCCATTATTCCTGGTCACTCCGTTCGCATCAAAAGTTAAAAGGCTTGATCACTCGACATTTTCCTTACCCTTCATAATCTTCCACACTTGGATCATGTCACCTCTGACTCTACGTTTCTCTAGCGAATAAAGGTTCAGTTCGCGCAGTCTCTCTTCGTACGATTTATTGCGCAGCAAAGGGATTAGTTTGGTAGCTCTACGTTGGACCTTCTCTGATTTAATAATGTATTTTCTGAGGTATAGAGACCAAAATTTGACGGAATACTCAAGGTGCGGTCCAACAAATGCAGTGTATAACATGATAATACAATTTCTGCTCCTGTACGAGATTGTGCGGAATATCATGTCCAACATTTTATTGCCTTTTTTGTCTGCATCGTTAGATTGCGTGCTGCTTTTCAAGTCGTTACTAATGATGACATCTAGATCTCTCTCTTCGGTGACAGGTATCAGTTTCTTTCCGGACATTGAATATTCGTGTCTAGGGTTATGGTGACCTATGTGTATAACTTTACATCTGTCGACATTGAATTTCATTTGTCACTTTTCTGACCATTCAACAATTTTGTTCAAGTCTAATCGGATCTGCTCACACTTGAGTTTGGTTTGCCCCTTTCCTCCTAGCTTGGTATCGTCTGTAAACTTACTAATGTTCGAGAGTATGTTGCTGTCGAGATCGCTTATGAATAGTATGAAGAGAAACTGGACCTAACACAGTTCCTTGGGGCACGTCGCTTGTAACTTTACCCCAATTGGAGGAAGCTCCATTAAGTACGACTCGCTGCCGTCTGTCCGTAAGCCAGCATTTTATCCAGTTACCGATGCTGTGCAACTTACCAGCCAAGCGTTCGTGAGGAACTTTGTCGAAAGTCTTCTGAAAGTCAAGGTTAAAGATGTCGATCGGAATTTCGCGTCGTGTAATTCAATTATATTCTTGAAAAAAACAGCAGGTTAGTAAAACATGAACGATTGCGTTTGAAGCCATGCTGAGAGTTACCTATTAACCGATTTAATTATATAAATTCTGTTATTTTATCCGGGATCAAACTTTCCATTAATTTACCTATGACTGAGGTGAGACTAATTGGAGGGTAATTTCCGGGACACTTTTTGTCCTTTTTTTTAAATTGGGGTGACGTTGGCCTCTTTCCATTGAGAGGAGCAGGTGCCATTTGTGAGAGATTGAGTGAAAATGTTTGCTAGATGTTCTGCACTTTTGTTTTTAGTCTCTTTCACTATTCTGGGATGAACTTGGTCTGGACCGGGAGATTTTGTAATTTTCAATTGTTATATATATTTAATAACTTCGGCAGGAGAAAAGTTCACTGTGCTGAGGGCTTCGATTTGTCTTTGCGCTATGATATCCTCAGGATTAGGAATATCCGCATTCTCTAACGTGAATACAGAACAGAAAAATTGGTAAAGAAGGACACTCATTTCAGTGTCGTCAGTTTCTAGCTCACCAATATCATTTTCAAGAGGGCCAATTACATATCTTGATTCTTCTTGCTCGATATATAACTGAAAAATTGTTTCGGATTAGTTTTGCGGTTGGCCGCAATTTAATTCTTGTAATCTTTTTTCTTTCATTTATGGAGTCTTAAAAATCCGTCTACTGATTTTGTATTCATTTTTTTGCAGCATCGTCGGGTGGGTGCTTCTATTTATTCGAGTGCTTTGCTTTCTTTTGCGTCTGAAGGCGCTGCAATTCTCCTTTCCAGTACTCAGGCTGATTGACTGTTGTACGCCTGTTTTTGCAAGGGACATGGTCATTTTCAATATTTTGAAGTGCACTCAATTAATTGCTTAGCAATTGATTGACATCTTGTCCGAGGGTGTTATTTGCTGACTCCATTGCCTCTCTTAACTTATCAAAGTTAGCTAGTCTAAGGTTAGGGACTTTTTCGCAGTTAATTGACGTTTTCAACCGAGCTCAATCATAAAACGGATACAGTTGTGGTCGCTATTTACAAAGGGTTCGCCCACTTTGACGTTCGTGACATGAGAGTCGCTTGCACTAAATATAAGGTCAAGAATATTGCTACCACTTGTAGGTGTCTTTACCATTTGGGTCATAAACTTATCGTCAGCAAAATCAATCAGGCGTTGGCCAGTGGCTGTACATTCTTCTTTTTCCCATTGATGTCGGGAATATTGAAGTCTCCAAGTACTAAACTGTTTTGTATTCAGACCACATCGACGAAGGGGTTGTTAAGATCAATATCATCTGCGATAATGCTCTTGTGAGGACGATAAACTAGTGTGATTTGACACTTTGTATGTTTACAGACTACTGGCGAATCTATTTTTTGTTGGCTGTTCCTCTATCGTTATTGCAGGGTCCGTGATTGGCTACTTGCTTGGGCGGCGGCCGTTGACTATTCCGTTGGTCAGTAATGGCGGAGTCTTGTGTTGGGTGTGAGAATGTTTTTAGATTTAATTTCGGTGACGAGGCCAGCACCGATATTCTGAGGGATGCTTTCGAGGGTATCAAGCCCAGACGTGTTTATGCGTGCCTTGTTTGTGATTCTATCGAATTCATAGTTTTTGAGGTTGATCATCGTTTCCTAATGGTCTGAGGATGAGATCTGTTGTGCTTTGCAGAACATTGCTATGCGATTGTTTAGAATTATCATCTTGCTCAATTTGTATCTACTCTGGTTTGGATGGGCCAGGATGCCAGTGACATGGATGTTCGCGTGCGAACGTTTGATGTTTGTTCGCATGGTTTTATATTTTACCCAAGTTTCTTCCGTCTGCTCCACCACGTTTTTAGCCCCGACTTGTAGTATGATCTAATCGGCTTAGAAGAAGGATGTTTTCCTTTTTTATTATTCCTTCAATATCGTAAATTTTCAAGCCTGGTTTGCCGAGAATTTTTAGTTGGACTCTTTCTTTTCACTGATTTGGTTTGGTGGAGGTGACATTGTAATCGCCAATCACAATAATTTCCTGTTTTGAAAGTCCATTTCATTGGGCATTACACCGAAACGGCTGCTTGTATCAGTTCGGGTGTGGCAGGACTGTCGCCCGACCTGTGATGCATTGCCACAGACTGCCTGCCGCCTGTTCGTCACTACAGTTGTGTAGAATGTCTCAGCACTGTTGCCTTTTTTCTATCGATTTGATACGGTCGTTGGTCTGAGTCCAGAGCTTGTGAGTTTCTTCTGCCAATTCTGAGTCTAAGTGCACTTGGAGTTCATTTGCATTTACCCGATGCAGGGTAGTTTTGCATTTTCTGTTGTTGCTTCTATTTAGCTGTTTATCATATCTTTGAGTTCGCAAAGTTGTTTCTGCACGCTTTCCAGTTCTAATTCAACAGCTAGCAGCCGTGTATCGGCGTTAACTGCATCTGCGTTGAATGAGCCACCAGAAGCATGAGTTGACTGTGCTTTCAGTTGTTTAATCTTTTCGGCATGTTGGCAGAATTTACAGCTCGCTATTTTGCACTCTCCTTTTGGAGGCGTATTACGCGTTTGCCCAGAAGAGCTACCACCATACATTAGTTCGGGAGTGTGCGATTGGTGGCAAGTTACACATTCTAGTTTTGCAGGATGAGTCATTTTGGACTTGTCAAGTGATCAGCTACAAACCGTGAACTTATGGACAAAGTGCTATATTCTTTATCCTTGTAAACAGCAGGTATGTGAATAATAAGTTCAACTAGGTGCAAGATGAGATCATTTTTATTTCAAAATGACCCACAGATGTTTTTTTCTGGTGATTCATGTATGACCTACAGTGATGAGTTTTTGCGGGTGATTCTGTGAGTCTAACTTGAGATGAAAACTAAACTAAACTCAGGCTAAAATGAAATTATTTTTTCCCAACTAAAAAACAATTATCATGCTGTTTACAAGGGATAAATGAAAATGTATGAATTATTTATGTAAGAATTGTATTGTTTTACATTTACTTTACTGTATTATTGTACAGTTACTTTACATAGACAGATTTCAGACGCCAATTGCAATTCTTTTTGTTCATATTTATGTTTTTATAACCCAATTGGTGCAAAACTTCTAAATTTAGATATGTGAGAATTTTTTGTTATATTGATAAGGTTGTATTAGTATTTAGACTGAAAAAGCAACTTACATGAAATATGCACAGTTGAAATTCAGTTCAGGTACTGCACGGATGTTGAGAAAAGTAACAGGCAGGTCCTTGTACAGGGCGCCTGCAGTGAAGGGTAGACCTCCCGCTGAGGCGAGAGAAGAACGCAGTCTGCGGGGAAGGTAGGGGAGCCCTCTACGACACTCAGCTGCACCACTGCAGTGAAGGGTAGAGCTCCCGCTGAGGCGAGAGAAGAACGCAGTCTGCGGGGAAGGTAGGGGAGCCCTCTACGACACTCAGCTGCACCACTGCAGTGAAGGGTAGACCTCCCGCTGAGGCGAGAGAAGAATGCAGTCTGCGGTGAAGGTAGGGGAGCCCTCTGTGACACTCAGCTGCACCACTTCTAGATTAGATTTGAGTGTCAAGGCATTCTAGTGCACTGGAATCGATGTCCTACTGGCACCGAACTGCACCACTTCTAGCTGGTTTTCCGGAGAGGCTAGACTGTTTGCGATGCATAATTTTTACAATATCGAATTCTAACAGTTAACAGTTTGATGATAGTGATAAGAATGAATGGGGTGATAAATAGCATGTGCGTAAAACGGGGATACATTTACGGGTACGAATTCAAATAACATACTTGCGATATCAAACAAGTGATGGCGTAGTTATCCCAAGACGCAGTATTTTTACATATAGATTTACGGGGACGGATATCGACGTTTCTAAACGGATCTAATTCGAAATTTACGGAGACGGATATGAACGGTTCTAAACGATTCTAATTTGAATGAGGGTCGGTTGCGCGGTAGCGACGCAAAGTTACTTCCAACGCGGGATTGAGTTGAATGCAATGCAAATCAAATTAATCATAGCAGCTTCCTTCTGCTGATTAAAAATGGTTCTACTTGACCGACTGAAAAGAGCTCCGTAGGTCAGGCAGTCTATACCGCTCTCCTCAAGCCAATGGGTTCGGGATTCACAACCCACCGTCGCTCTATCAGCACCTATGGTCGAAATTATAGAGAGGATAGGAAAGACTTGGATGTTACAGCCTAGCGTAGAGGAATCTGGCGACCCTTCGAGGAGCATGTAGCGGCCTACCTAAGCCTAGCCGGAGAGAGTTTACCGTCCTGGTGCGAGGAGCTGCGCACATGCGTTCGCTGCGAAGGTTAACGCAGAAGTGTCGATCCATTCCACTAAAAAAGTCTTTGCGCTTGTTACAGATTTCATATGTTGCTGCGTTTGGGATTATTCAATTTCATTTTCTATTTTAATGTGGATGACTTTTTGTCTATACGTCCATTCTATGCATGTGGAAACATCATTCAATAATTATCAATCTTAGTTCAACGTGTTTTTAAGAAATGTTACTGACATACTAAAATTACTTTCCCTTTATCAGTCACTTTCTACCTCTTCTTCTGCCTTTGGATCCACTACCTTTCTGCCTGGCGCCGGGCCTACCTACCTACATTCGCTCGACAAATTCCCGAGTGCTCTGTGTCCGGAGACCTTCATCGCGTCGCTGTTTTATTCGTCTAGACACAATGGCCGACTTTTCAGGGGACCCAAGCCAAAATAATGAGCTAAACCAAAAAAAATGCAAGACCGAGACGTTGTCCAGGCTTCTGTTTACTGGCCGAGAGTCGGGTTTAACTCGCGTTTCCTGAACATACCCTTAACTAAAGCGAAGGAGAAGTGGACGTCGGGAAAATCTCATTACGATCTGCACTAAAAATCAATTGCCCTTCAATAAGGACTATTTTTAGTTTTTTCAAAGGGAAGGTAACAGGTTTACTGTGACCAGGGCAACTGTGAGCAGTGGAAACAGTATTAGCAAGCTAAAGTAGGAACTTTGAATAACTAAAAAAAGGTCTTACAGTACAGGATTTCTTCAAAGTGTTAACATCCTGATTGACGCTATGAAGGAAGTTTACTGATACAGACTATACAGTAAAACAGTCCTGCAAATTCAAATGTCTATCTTCAACCTTTCTGTTCATAACTCTGGTGTGTTTTATGAGAATGGTTCTTTTTTTATACATCTTAATTTGTTGGCAAAAGCTTCTTGCACTGTCTGTCAAAGTTCACTAGCAGGACAACCTAATAGACGAGACCTCTGTGTTTTTTCTCTGCGATTTCCCTCATACACTGCATGAAATTCCATACTGAACTTAGTACCACTTATATCATTAGGTCGAAACCTTTGTTATTGAACGCTGGTGTTCTTTCTGGCTGCTTGTAGCTAGAATTTGGTCAACATTGGAGCCCCAGGCTGCTGTAGCCTTCCTGCAACACTTTTTCGCAGCTTTAAAGTACGGCGATTCTTTCTTCGCAATTTTGGGACGACAAATTTATCCAACGTGGAAGTCGCGTCACCTTTTGTTTCTTTGCCGTAATTTCTCGGTGCATTTACTCCAGGGAGTGATACGGAGAAAAGGTGTCGAAATATGAGCTTGGTTTGGAGTGCCTTGGCCATAGCTAAAATTGCAAAACCCTAGATCTGGCGGAGAATTTACGGTCAGCAAGGGAACGGTTAAGAACATTGGTGGTCGGGAGATAAATATTTTTATATCAGATATTTATCAGCATCTCTACTTAAATTGAGAGATTGAAAGTGTTTTTTTCTCGAATTTATAGAATGAATGCGATTGAGTCGGATATTTGCTTCGTTAAGTTTTGTCAAGATCTATTGAGGTTAAGGAAAATATGTCATCAGTTGGATATCATGGCATTTTAAAGGGTGGTTTATTCAATCTGACTCTGTACGATAGTAAATATGTATAATATTGGATTACAATAGCTGTCTATTCAATCATTTCTATTCAGTGACACGACGGGCAAAAAAATTAGTGAGGTGTGTTTTATTCCTGCATTTGATTCTCATCATGACATAATTTTTCTGCGTGAACATTTTATGATCTCCATCTTTCTGATATTTTGCACACACTGCAGCGTGCTTGCGAAGAGTTCCATCTATCAAATGTAAATTGAAATTGTTCGGCCCCCTAAGGCATGCGGACGCGGATTATGTGGAATGTATCAAGGACAGTCATAGAGGAGGGAGGTTTCGATTCTTAATCCCAATCTCATTTGAAATTTATCTCGATATGGTCTTGAAGAACTAGCTGGCTAGGAAAAATATTAGGAGATTTTAGTAGCTTAGCTTGGCCTCATAGCCTCTGGAAGAGATAATGAAATGCCTTGCGGAGAAATGTTGAGCCCTGCCTGTGTGGGAAGACGTAGATGGGAAACCTGGATTCACGTCGTGAATATGAAGATGTAGGAAATTTTGCATACTGTAGATTAATGCTATTAAAATATGAATTATCCCAGTATGTAAATTGATTATTATACCTGTTAATATACATTTGTATCTATATGTATTATACATGGGGCGCCGTGGATAAGTGGTTATCATATCCGACTGCAGTACCAGCTTCAGAGAATTTCTCAGTTACCAACGGCTGGGTATCTGCCCCGACGGAACAACGGTCGGGCAGGTACCCAGTTGAACAGAGAATCACCATTCATGACAGGACGCGTGGGTGACAACTGCGCAGACTAAAGAGGGAAGGAGAGGGGGGCTGCCTAAGTGGATCGCCACAGGTTCTGGTCAACAAGAAATAGCTCCACCTAATGAAAGCTACGTTGAATGGGGGTTATTGTAAGTACAAAGGTTAGATGGGACATGACAACGCTTATGGATCACCTGGAACGCAAGTTAGAGTTTGTCTCGAAGTGTACCCGTGTAATGAAAAAGAATTGGGTAACCAGCTGAGTATGGTAATCAATAAATAAAACCCTTGAACTCGTCAAACAGTTACTCGCCAAACAAGAAGTGCGTTTTATTTCGCCTTTAAACGGTGCGCAATACAATTCTGGTTTCAATATATATTGGAGAGGCAAAACGAACCAGTACCTACCAGCTTTAGCCAGAGTATTATTAGCAGGTGCATCGGCAATTGTAGCGACAAATATCAAATGTGGTGTAGCATGGCCCCTCATTTTGTCTCATGATGCCTTCAGTTTATTTTTGCTTTTGCTATTTATTTGGCTTCCTTGCTTTTGATAATTTATTTAATTTACAGTGACGTGAATGACAGGCTGGTTTAGACACTCCTTTTCTCGATTCAACCACATTTAATTATCATATTTTGGCTGCTACGTTATCTATGTAATCTTCATTCTGCTACCTATATCAATTAGTATTAAAATAATCATCGAAAACCTTAGGTGTGTGGGTGTGGTGATAATATTGGGCCGAGCATTGCTCCCTGAAGCCCTAATCATAGTGCAATGATGGTTGGCATCCATCGGTCTGCATGCCGCGGCCACCATGCCGCGGCCACCATGCAGGATAAACATTAGCCTGGCGGCACGAACTCGATCAAGACAGAAGTAATTGCTCAACTCTCAAAGTAAGATAGTCTCGGCTCTGGCAATCGCTAACCCCAGCAACGTAAGTGGTGTAAGTAAATTGCATAGGAAAGTTTCAGCTGACTCCGTGAAGTGAACCATCGAAGCGGAAGCAAACCTGTAACGAATTATTTGAAATTGGACTAAACCTGGACCTGCAGTAGCAGCTGCCTGATCCCACGATTGAACGTACCTGCTTCCTTATCTGGGAAATGGATTAGGCAGACATCTCTCCCAGAAGGAAAGGAAAGGTGCCGACTATTGCAATATCGGTAGTGTTCCTAAATTGGAAGGCAGTTCCAGTGAAAGTTACAGACAGTGAACATAAACTAGATGTGTGGAATGAAAGAAAACACTACGTGTTCAAATTCGACTTAAATTCTGTGCTCTTTAGTAAGGACTTCGTTGATCTGATTAAGAAGACGTGTTGTAGTGGTGTTTTGATTGAATTGGAACGTGATTGTGTCTAAACTTACCCGTATCATTTCAATCAAAATGTGTCTTGATTTGTACTGAATAAACGCTGACAGACTGGGCCTTGTTGTGGCTTTGTCAGTGCCCTCTCGTGGTCCTCCCTCCCGTGGCGCTTTCGTATCTAGTAGCCCTCTCTGTGAGAGGGCTGCTAGTTTCCAGTTCTAATTCAACAGCTAGCAGCCTTGTATCGGCGTCAACTGCATCTGCGTTGGGAGAGCCACCAGAAGCATGAGTTAACTGTGCTTTCAGTTGCTTAATCTTTTCGGCATGTTGGCAGAATTTACAGCTCGCTATTTTGCACTCTCCTTTTGGAGGCGTACTATGCGTTTGCCTAGAAGTGGTACCACCATGCCTTAGTTCGGGAGTGTGCGATTGGTGGCAAGTTACACATTCTAGTTATGCAACAGGAGTCATCTTGGACTTGTTAAGTGAGCAGCTACAAACCATGAACTTGGAGACAAAGTGCTATATTCTTTATCCTTGTAAACAGCAGGTATGTGAATAATAAGTTCAACTAGGTGCAAGATAAGATCATTTTTATTTCAAAATGACCCACAGATGTTTTTTTCTGGTGATTCATGTATGACTTTCAGTGATGAGTTTTTGCGGGTGATTCTGTGAGTCTAACTTGAGATGAAAACTAAACTAAACTCAGGCTAAAATGAAACTTTTTTTTTCCAACTAAAAAACAATTATCATGCTGTTTACAAAGGATAAAAGAAAATGTATGAATTATTTATGTGAGAATTGTATTGTTTAACAGTTAATTTACTTTATTATTGTACAGTTACATCACATAGAGAGATGTCAGACGCTAATTGCATTTCTTTTTGTTCATATTTATGTTTTTTTTAACCCAATTGGTGCAAAACTTCTAAATTTAGATATGTATGATTTTTTTGTTATATCGATTAGGTTGTATTAGTATTTAGACTGGAAAAGTAACTAACATGAAATGTGCTCAGTTGAAATTGAGTTGAGGTACTGCACGAATGCTGAGAAAAGTTACAGGCAGGTCCTTGTACAGGGCGCCTGCAGTGAAGGGTAGACCTCCCGCTGAGGCGAGAGAAGAACGCAGTCTGCGGGGAAGGTAGGGGAGCCCTCTTCGACACTTAGCTGCACCACTACAGTGAAGGGTAGACCTTCCGCTGAGGCGAGAGAAGAATGCAGTCTGCGGTGAAGGTAGGGTAGCCCTCTACGACACTCAGCTGCACCACTTCTACATTAGATTTGAGTGTTAAGGCTTTCTAGTGCACTGGAGTCAATGTCCTTCTGGCACCGAACCGCACCACTTCTAGCTCGTTTCCCAGAGAGGCTAGACTGTTTGCGATGCATAATTTTTACAATATCGAATCCAAAAAGTTATCAGTTTGATGATAGTGATAGGAATGAATATGGTTATAAATAGCATGTGCGTAAAACGGGGATACATTTACGGACACGAATTCAAATAACAAACTTGCGATATCAAACAAGTGATGGCGTAGCTATCCCAAACGCATTATTTAAACATATAAATTTACGGGGATGGATATCGACGATTCTAAACGGATCTAATTCGAAATTTACGAAGACTGATATGAACGGTTCTAAACGAATCTAATTTGAAAGGGAGGTTGCGCGGTAGCGACGCAAAGTTACTTTCAACGCGGGATTGAGATGATTGCAATGCAAATCAAATTAATTATAGCAGCTTCCATCTGCTGATTAAAAATGGTTTCACTTGACCGACTGAAAAGAGCTCCCTAGGTGCGGCAGTCTATACCGCTCCCCTCGAGCCAATGGGTTTGGGATTCACACCCCACCGTCGCTCTATTAGCACATAAGGTCGAAATTATAGAGAAGATAGGAAAGACTTAGATGTTACAGCCTAGCGTAGAGGAATCTGGCGACCCTACGAGGAGCATGCAGCGACCTACTTAAGCCTAGCCTGAGAGAGTGTACCGTCCTGGTGCGAGGAGCAGCGCACATGCGTTCGCTGCGAAGGTTGATGCAGAATTGTCGATCCATTCCACTAAGAAAGTCTTTGCGCTTGTTACAGATTTCATATGTTGCTGCGTTTGGGATTATTCAATTATATTTTTATTTTAATGTGGATGACTTTTTTTTGTCTATACGTCCATTCTATGCATGTGGAAACATCATTCAATGTTTATCAATCTTAGTTCAACGTCTTTTTAAGAAATGTTGCTGACATACTGAAATTACTTTCCCTTTACCTGTCGCTTTCTACCTCTTCTTCTGCCTTTGGATTCACTACCTTTCTGCCAGGCGCCGGGCCTACCTACCTACATTTGCTCGACAAATTCCCGAGCGCTCTGTGTCCGGAGACCTTCATCGCGTCGCTGTTTTATTCGTCTAGACACAATAGCCGACTTTTCAGGGGACCCAAGCCAAAATAATGAGCTAAACCAAAAAAATGCAAGACCGAGACGTTGTTCAGGCTTCTGTTTACTGGCCGAGAGTCGGGTTTAACTCGCGTTTCCTGAACATACCCTTAACTAAAGCGAAGGAGAAGTGGACATCGGGAAAATCTCATTACGATCTGCACTAGAAATCAATTGCCCTTCAGTTAGGACTATTTTTAGTTTTTTCAAAAGGAAGGTAACAGGTTTACTGTGACCAGGGCAACTGTGAGCAGTAGAAACAGTATTAGCAAGCTGAAGTAGGAACTTGGAATAACTAAAAAAAGGTCTTACAGTATAGGATTTCTTCAAAGTGTTAGAATCCTGGTTGACGCAATGAAGGAAGTGTACCGATACAGACTATACAGTATAACAGTCTTGCAAATTCAAATGTCTATCTTCAACCTTTTTGTTCATAACTGTAGTGTGTTTTATGAGAATAGTTCTTTGTTTATACTTCTTAATTTGTTGGCAAAAGCTTCTTGCACTGTCTGTCAAAGTTCACTAGCAGGACAACCTAATAGACGAGACCTCGGTGTTTTTCTTTGCGATTTCCCTCATACACTGCATGAAATTCCAAACTGAACTTAGTACCACTTATATCATCAAGTCGAAACCTTTGCTATTGAACGCTGGTGTTCTTTCTGGCTGCTTGTAGCTAGAATTTGGTCAACATTGGAGCCCCAGGCTGCTGTAGCCTTCCTGCAACACTTTTTCGCTGCTTTAAAGTACGTTGATCCTTTCTTCGCAATTTTGGGACGACAAATTTCTCCAGCGTGGAAGTCGCGTCACCCTTTGTTTCTTTGCCGTAATTTCTCGGTGCATTTACTCCAGGGAGTGATACGGAGAAAAGGTGTCGAAATATGAGCTTGGTTTGGAGTGCCTTGGCCATAGCTAAAATTGCAAAACCCTAGATCTGGCGGCGAGTTTACGGTCAGCAAGGGAACGGTTAAGAACATTGGTGGTCGTGAGATAAATATTTTTATATCAGATATTTATCAGCATCTCTACTTCATTTGAGAGATTGAAAGTGTTTTTTCCTCGCATTTATAGAATGAATGCGATTGAGTCGGATATTTGCTTCGTTAAGTTCTGTCAAGATCTTATGAGGTAAAAGAAAATATGTCATCAGTTGGATATCATGGCATTTTATAGGGTGGTTTATTCAATCTGACTCAGTACGATAGTAAATATGTATAATATTGGATTACAATAGCTGTCTATTCAATAATTTCTATTCAGTGACACGATGGGCAAAAAAATTAGTGAGGTGTGTTTCATTCCTCCATTTGATTCTCATCATGTCATAATTTTTCTACGTGAACATTTTATGATCTCCATCTTTCTGATATTTTGCACACACTGCAGCCTGCTTGCGAAGAGTTTCATCTACTAATGTAAATTGAAATTGTTCGGCCCCCTAAGGCATGCGGACGCGGATTATGTGCAATGTATCAAGGGCATTCCTAGGGGAGGCAGGTTTCGATTCTTAATTCCAATCTTATTTGAAATTTATCTCGATATAGTCTTGAAGAACTAGCTGACTAGGAAAAATATTAGGAGATTTTAGTAGCTTAGCTTGGCCTCCTAGCCTCTGGAAGAGATAATGAAATGCCTTACGGAGAAATGTTGAGCCCTGCCTGCGTGGGAAGACGTAGATGGGAAACCTAAATTCACGTCGTGAATATGAAGATGTAGGAAATTTTGCATACTGTAGATTAATGCTATTAAAATATGAATTATTCCAGTATGTAAATTGCTTATTATGCCTGTTAAGATACATTTGTATCTATATGTATACATACATGGTTATCATATCCGACTGCGGTACCAGCTTATGAGAATTTCTCAGTTTCTTACGGCTGGGTATCTGCCAGGACGAAAAAACGGTCGGGCAGTTACCCAGTTGAACCGAGAATTACCAGTCATGACAGGACGCGTGGGTGACGACGGCGCAGACTGAAGAGGGGAGGGGGGGGGCTGCCGAAGGGGACCGCCACAGGGTCTGGTCAACAAGAAATAGCTCCACCTAATGAAAGCACGTTGAATGGGGGTTAATGTAAGTACAAAGGTTAGATGGGACATGACAACGCTTATGGATCACCTGGAACGAAAGTTAGAGTTCGTCTCAAAGTGTATCCGTGTAATGAAAATGAGTAAAAACCAGCTGAGTACGGTCATCAATAAATACAACCCCTTGAACTTGTCAAACAGTTATGCGCCAAACAAGGGGTGCGTTTTATTTCGCCTTTAAACGGTGCGCAATAAAATTCTGGTTTCAATATATATTGGAGGGGCAAAACGAACCAGTAACTACCAGCTTTAGCCAGAGTATTATTAGCTGGTGCATCGGCAATTGTAGTGACACATATCGAATGTGGTGTAGCATGGCCCCTCACTTTGTCTCATGATGCCTTCAGTTTAATTTGGCTTTTGCTATTTATTTGGCTTCATTGCTTTTGTTAATTTATTTAATTTAAAGTGACGTCAATGACAGGCTGGTTCAGACACTCCTTTTCTAGATTCAACCACACTTAATTATCATATTTTGACGGTTACGTTATTTATGTAATCTTCATTCTGCTACCTATATCATTTAGTATTAAAATAATTATCAAAAATCTGAGGTGTGTGGGTGTGGTGATAATATTGGGCCGAGCATTGCCATCTGAAGCTCTAATCATAGTGCAATTATGGTTGGCATCCATCGGTCTGCATGCCGCAGCCACCATGCAGGATAAACATTAGCCTGGCGGCACGAACTCGATCATGACAGAAGTAATTGCTCAACTCTCAAAGCAAAATAGTCTCGGCTCTGGCAATCGCTACCCCCAGCAACGTGAGTGGCGTAAGTAAATTGCATAGGAAAGTTTCAGCTGACTCCGTGAAGTGAATAATCGAAGCAGAAGCAAACCTGTAACGAATTATTTATAATTGGACAAAACCTGGACCTATAATAGCAGCTGCCTGATCCCACGATTAAACGTACCTGCTTCCTCATTTGGGAAGTATATTAGGCAGACATCTCTCCCAGAAGGAAAAGAAAGGTGGCGACTAATGTAATATCGGTAGTGTTTCTAAATTGGAAGGCAGTTTCAGTGAAAGTTACAGACAGTGAACATAAACTAGATGTGTGGAATGAAAGAAAACACTACGTGTTTAAATTCGACTTAAATTCTGTGCTCCTTAGTAAGGACTTCGTTGATCTGATTAAGAAGAAGTGTTGTAGTGGTATCTTGATTGAATTGTAACGTGATTGTGTCAAAACTTACCCCCATCATTTCAATCAAAATGTGTCTTGATTTGTACTGAATAAACGCTGACAGACTCAGCCTTGTTGTGGCTCTGTCAGGGCCCTCTCGTGGTCCTCCCGCCCGTGGTGCTCTCGTATCTAGTAGCCCTTCCTGTGAGAGGGCTACTAGTTTCCAGTTCTAATTCAACAGCTAGCAGCCTTGTATCGACGTTAACTGCATCTGCGTTGGGAGAGCCACCAGAAGCACGAGTTAACTGTGCTTTCAGTTGCTTAATTTTTTCGGCATGTTGGCAGAATTTACAGCTCGCTATTTTGCACTCTCCTTTTGGAGGCGTATTACGCGTTTGCCTAGAAGAGCTACCACCATACATTAGTTCGGGAGTGTGCGATTGGTGGCAAAGTACACATTCTAGTTTTGCAACAGGAGTCATCTTGGACTTGTTAAGTGAGCAGCTACAAACCGTGAACTTAGAGACAAAGTGCTATATTCTTTATCCTTGTAAACAGCAGGTATGTGAATAATAAGTTCAACTAGATGCGGGATGAGATGATTTTTATTTCAAAATGACCTACAGATGTTTTTTTCTGGCGATTCATGTATGATCTACAGTGATGAGTTTTTGCGGGTGATTCTGTGAGTCTAACTTGAGATGAAAACTAAACTAAATTCGGGCTAAAATGAAATTATTTTTTTCCAAGCTAAGAAACAATTATCATGCTGTTTACAATTGATAAATGAAAATGTCTGAATTATTCATGTGATAATTGTATTGTTTTACATTTCCTTTACTGTATTATTGTACAGTTACTTTACATAGACAGATGTCAGACGCCAATTGCATTTCTTCTTGTTCATATTTTTTTTTTCAACCCAATTGGTGCAAAACTTCTAAATTCAGATATGTATAAATTTTTTGTTATATTGATATGGTTGTATAAGTTTATAGACTGAAAAAGTAACTAAAATGATATATGTTCAGTTGAAATTGAGTTGAGGTACTGCACGAATGGTGAGAAAAGTAACAGGCAGGTCCTTGTACAGGGCGCCTGCAGTCAAGGGTAGACCTCCCGCTGAGGCGAGAGAAGAATGCAGTCTGCGGGGAAGGTAGGGGAGCCCTCTTCGACACTCAGCTGCACCACTGCAGTGAAGGGAAGACCTCCCGCTGAGGCGAGAGAAGAATGCAGTCTGCGGTGAAGGTAGGGAGCCCTCTACGACACTCAGCTGCACCACTTCTAGATTAGATTTGAGTGTCAAGGCTTTCAAGTGCACTGGAATCAATGTCCTACTGGCACTGAACTGCACCACTTCTAGCTTGTTTCCCAGAGAGGCTAGACTGTTTACGATGTATATGTTTTTCAATATCGAATGCAAACAGTTAACATTTTGATGATAATGATAGGAATGAATGGGGGATAAATAGCATATGCGTAAAACGGGGATACATTTACGGACACGAATTAAAAAAAAAACTTGCGATATCAAACAAGTGATGGCGTAGCTATCCCAAACGCAGTATTTATACATTTAAATTTACGGGGACGGATACCGACGATTCTAAACGGATCTAATTTGAAATTTACGGAGACTGATATGAACGGTTCTAAACGAATCTAATTTGAATGAGAGTCGGTTGCGATGTAGCGACGCAAATTTATTTTCAACGCGGGATTGAGATGATTGCAGTGCAAATCAAATTAATTATAGCAGCTTCCTTCTGCTGATTAAAAATGGTTGCACATGACCGACTGAAAAGAGCTCCGTAGGTGCGGCAGTCTATACCGTCCCCCTCAAGCCAATGGGTTAGGGGTTCACATCCCACCGTCGCTCTCTCAGCACCTAAGGTCGAAATTATTGAGAGGATAAGAAAGACCTAGATGTTACAGCCTAGCGTAGAGGAATCTGGCGACCCTACGAGGAGCATGCAGCGGCCTACCTAAGCCTAGCCGGAGAGAATTTAGCGTCCTGGTGCGAGGAGCTGCGCATATGCGTTCGCTACGAAGGTTGACGCAGAAATGTCGATCCATTCCACTTAGAAAGTCTTTGCGCTTGTTACAGATTTCATATGTTACTGCGTTTAGGGTTATTCAATTAAATTTTTATTTTAATGTGGATGACTTTTTTTGTCTATACGTCCATTCTATGCATGTGGAAACATCATCAAATGTTTATCAATCTTAGTTCAACGTGTTCTTAAGAAATGTTACTGACATACTGAAATTACTTTCCCTTTACCAGTCGCTTTCTACCTCTTCTTCTGCCTTTGGATCCACTACCTTTCTGCCTGGCGCCGGGCCTACCTACCTACATTCACTCGACAAATTCCCGGGCGCTCTGTGTCCGGAGACCTTCATCGCGTCGCTGTTTTATTAGTCTAGACACAATAACTGACTTTTCAGGGAACCCAAGCCAAAATAATGAGCTAAACCAAATAAATGCAAGACCGAGACGTTGTCCAGGCTTCTGTTTACTGGCCGAGAGTCGGGTTTAACTCGCGTTTCCTGAACATACCCTTAACTAAAGCGAAGGAGAAGTGGACGTCGGGAAAATCTCATTACAATCTGCACTAAAAATCAATTGCCCTTCTATAAGGACTATTTTCAGTTTTTTTGAAAGGAAGGTAACAGGTTTACTGTGACCAGGGCAACTGTGAGCAGTAGAAACAGTATTAGCAAGCAAAAGTGGGAACTTTCAATTACTAAAAAAAGGTCTTACAGTACAGGATTTCTTCTAAGTGTTAGAATCCTGGTTGACGCTATGAAGGAAGTTTACTGATACAGACTATACAGTAAAACAGTCTTGCAAATTCAAATGTCTATCTTCAACCTTTCTGTTCATAACTGTAGTGTGTTTTATGAGAATAGTTCTTTGTTTATACTTCTTAATTTGTTGGCAAAAGCTTTTTGCACTGTCTGTCAAAGTTCACTAGCAGGACAACCTAATAGACGCGACTTCTGTGTTTTTCTCTGCGATTTCCCTCATACACTGCATGAAATTCCAAACTGAACTTGGTACCATTTATATCATTATGTCGAAACCTTTGTTATTGAACGCTGGTGTTCTTTCTGGCTGCTTGTAGCTAGAATTTGGTCAACATTGGAGCCGCAGGCTGCTGTAGCCTTCCTGCAACACCTTTTCGCAATTTAAAGTACGGCGATTCTTTCCTCACAATTTTGTGACGACAAATTTTTCCAGCGTGGAAGTCGGGTTACCCTCTGTTTCTTTGCCGTAATTTCTCGGTGCATTTACTCCAGGGAGTGATACGGAGGAAAGGTGTCGAAATATGAGCTTGGTTCGGAGTGCCTTGGCCATAGCTAAAATTGCAAAACCCTAGATCTGACGGAGAGTTCACGGTCAGCAAGGAACGGTTAAGAACATTGGTGGTCGGGAGATAAATATTTATATCGGATATTTATCAGCATCTCTACTTAATTTGAGAGATTGTAAGTGTTTTTTCCTCGCATTTATAAAATGAATGCGATTGAGTCGGATATTTGTTTCGTTAAGTTCTGTCAAGATCTATTGAGGTAAAGGAAAATATGTCATCAGTTGGATATCATGGCATTTTAAAGGGTGTTTTTTTCAATCTGACTCTGTACGATAGTAAATATGTATAATATCGGATTACAATAGCTGTCTATTCAATTATTTCTATTCAGTGACACGATGGGCATAACAATTAGGAACGTGTGTTCCATTTTTGCATTCGATTCTCATCCTGTCATAATTTTTCTAAGAAAACATTTCTATGATATTCATCTTACTGACATTTTGCACACATTGCAGCGTGCTTGCAAAGAGTTTCATCTATCTAATGAAAATCGAATTGTTCGGCCCCCTAAGGCATGCGGACGCGGATTATGTGCAATGTATAAAGGACATTCTTAGGGGCAGGAGGTTCCGATTCTGAATTCCAATCTTATTTGAAATTTGTCTTGATATAGTTTTGAAGAACTAGCTGGCCAGGAAAAATATTAGGAGATTTTAGTAGCTTAGCTTGGCCTCATAGCCTCTGGAAGAGCTAAGGAAATGCATCACGGAGAATTGTTGAGTCTTGCCTGCGTGGGAAGACGTAGATGGGAAACCTAGATTCACGTTGTGAATATGAAGATGTAAGATTTTTGCATACTGTAGATTAATGCTATTAAAATATAAACTAAGAAAGAATTATCCCAGTATGTAAATTTATTATTTACTTATTAATATACATTTGTATCGTAATGTAT
>SDVV010003316.1:0-21554 GCA_016164225.1 Gammarus roeselii | reverse complement strand
ATATATATTTATATATAAACGAGTTTTAAATAAATCATTGAAACATTAGCAAGCATGAATGTATTATGTTTATCACCACATCGTCTAAGGATATATACCATAACTGTAATAACAACATTGCTGGTTATATTATATTTATTCGATCTACAAATAAGCTCGTATGTATAGAAACAAATCACATGCATTGTGACATTCGGTCATAATATGACTGTACATGAATCGGTGGCGAATATCGTAGGTAAAACAATCGGAAAAAAGAACAAGAAACTAATTGAATCTCTGCCACGTGTAAATTGATCAACATCGTACCTCGAAGAAAATAATGATATCAAGGTCGAAAAATTCATCACGAACGTGTCTGGAAATCAACTATCGTGCAAGATTAATATGTGTGGAGTCTTGACGTTTAATACAGCTGGTAAATTGTTATGTTATTGTAATTATCAATCAAAAAATTCTTATAAATGTATGTTTGTCAATATCTCACAAAAAACATTCAGAGGACACAGGGGGATCTTTCAACTTCGTTAATTATATCCCCCAAAGCATTGAAATGCTAATACCTTATGTAAATATATAACCCTTTAACATGTGTAAGCTTTCCGTCAGTCCGCTTCTTTCGCGCTAAACCAGTTCTGGTACCCTCCGCCCCCGCCCTTCTTTTCTGCGCGAACCCCCGTACTCTCAGTGAGTCAAGGTTGCATGCACTGCGCCCTACCCCGCCCACCGCTAATTAACGCCTATCTAATTCCTCCACATCCGCGTTTAGCTGACTTATACTCTACTTACGCTCACTTATGTTTCCACACCTCATACCACAGTCACGTTCTGACACAGGTACTTAGAACACTCTCCCTCCTAAAGCAAATTTACACTCCGTTTATGCAAACACTGATTCCAGTTCGTTACTCCTTCTCAAACATTCAAAGTCTTTGTATTTATCCCATAAAACTGATTGGTTTCTCCATGTATAACTCTGAAAACCAGATGAAATCTCGAATATTGCACTATCCTCCCTAATTTAAAATACTTTGATTCAATTCTCTCCTGTTAACTTGACCAGCGCTTATGGAGTAGTTGAGACAAGGGAATATATAAATTCAAACACATGGCCGTGTGGCCGAATCAAAATGTACAGAACCAAAACTATTCTTCGTAGCTATTTATTTTTCCTTGCAATCACTTTCCCTCTCATCCTAAATAATTTTAGACAATCTACTTCAATGATGGGCTATCAGATGGTCCTATAGGATATGATGTTCGAATCTCGAGATTACAGACACCGTTCTGAGTACGGGTGCCCGTAACGAGTCATAGCTCAAGTATCTTTATGGGAGGCCCCAGCAATGCTGAGCGCTTCGCTCAACTTGACGTGTTTCTTCTATCAATAGAAGCTCTTTTTTGTTATATCACTTTTCGACATTCATTTTCTCCCGTGTATTTTCGGCTATGGCGAAAGTTTGGATGGATGAGCTCACTTTGTTGTGGAGTACAATTTTGTGTTTCATCAAAAATTGCCTGAAATTCAACTAGGTTTATTTTAATCGATATTTTTTAATTACTTGGCATGTTTCTCCCTTGCCTCACACAATTTTACGTACGAATAACATGCACATATAAACGTACTAAGCTATATAATTTGAACAATACATTAAGTAGGACCGGTATGAATATCGTAAATAATGACCAGAAAGAAATGCCGGTGTCATTCATGAAAATACGTAGTTTTGATTTGTTCAATCTAATATTATATAGTAAGACAAGCGTAAAAAAATTCGTGGACGACCGTCTTCGTGATGTATTAGCGTGCTCATTGAATGACTACTTGAATATAGTTGCTTCTACTTCAATTCAATTAAAATTTGCACTTATGCTTGGCTGTTGAAAATTGAAGATCTATCATTATCCCTCTAGGAAAAATACCTACAAATTAATGGTTGGTCAAGGCAGTTTAAACCCAGCACACGTTTCTGCACGTGGCTGAACACACGGTCCCTTCGACCCGACGGTCTTAGCCCCGCACACGTTTCTGCACGTAGCTGAACACACGGTTCTTCGACCCGACGGTCTTAACCCAGCACATGTTTCTGCACGTAGCTGAACACACGGTCCCTTCGACCCGACGGTCTTAACCCAGCACACGTTTCTGCACGTAGCTGAACACACGGTCCCTTCGACCCGACGGTCTTTACCCTGCACATGTTTCTGCACGTAACTGAACACACGGTCCCTTCGACCCGACGGTCTTAACCCAGCACATATTTCTGCTCGTAGCTGAGCACACGGTCCCGACGGTCTTCGACCCGACAGTCTTCACTCAGCATACGTTCTTCTCTCTCGCGACGGTCTAAATTCTTGGGACAGCAACGAGAAGCAATCGGTTTCACTTGAGGTCCGACTCAGTGCAAGGCAAGGACTTTGTTCTAGTTGTTCCATGTATAGTATAATTGTTTCTATGGTGGTTTAAAGACTTTTCTTTCAGCACAAAAACTTAGATAAGATTTGAGTTATATTTTGTAAGGCTAGTGTAGGGATTGCATCTTCAATGATGTTCAGGAATTTATGTACGATCAGAATGCATTACACAAAATATTTTTTTGTTGTTCAGTTATTTGAACAATTACATATGCTGATTTTTGCATAATGGAAGCTAAAATATTTCATGTCTGAAACGGTAATATCTAAATAGAGAAAAATGAAGGGATAGAATGGGGAGCTGCAACGATGGGGCTGCATTACGCACGATTGAATGCAGTACCAATGTTGTCATAACACTTTAAATGTCGCTCACATAAATATAAACATGATTAAACGGAACCCAACTGCATCGAATGTTGAAGACATAAACAATATTGTCTGCAAATATTAACTGATTGACGTGACAACATTGTTCATGAGCGCAAAATTGCGCGTACAACAAAGATAGAACAAAGAACGAATCGTGTTCGCATATTCTGAAATGATTTATAAGTCCCATTCTAAGCACGCTATGCTATTAGTTTACCATGAACGTAAGCCTGAGGAGCCTGAGGAGAAACTCAAATTTTGAAGTTGAAGAAGGCATTAACCGCCCACTCGCACGTTGAAGAGGAGCGACACTGGAGACTGTGGTGAGTCGCCCCTTGCGTAGGTTGAGTTCCTAGAGCTTAGGAGGAGGAAAAGGGAGTATAAATGAGAGCAGATGTATAGGGTTTGGGGAGCTCCAAAGACTGGATAGGGTGAGAGGCCTGGGTTGTGGTCAGGCCGGGACAGTGTGTGCTGCGGTGATCACTGTCCATGGAATTTTATATTGTATTATTTTACGAGCATGCAGTCGATCAAGGTCAGGGGGCTCCATCGTGTTGATTATATTACTGCTGGCAAGTTGTTGGCAATTGCCCTTGAGCACGATAAGTTTGTCTAATTACTGACACTCAAGTTTCATTCAAATGAATTTGCATAAATCGTCTGTTGATGATGCGCACCGATCACATGACCTTCTCTTTTCCTTGCTTTTGAACATCTTTATGTTGTGACGCTCCTGATTATTGAACTTATATGATTTGGTTGTGCTCTAAACATAAACCTGTTCCCGTCCGAGAACATTATTTCTTATGAACCAACTGTCTAATCTGATACCCTGGTACCATGACAGAAACGTTGATTTCTATGAGTTTCACTAAGCACTTTTCATTTGTGGATCATCTACAGCTCCAGTTCGATTTGCGTGCGAAGAATGTTATGAATAGTACACTTGCATAAGTCAAATTTTTTAGCAACGTGTCGAATGGAAATGGTAGGTACTTCTTGATTTTCTTCTCTCGTTGATATTTGCTCTTCTAGAAAAGTTCATTTTTTCTGCTTAGGCCAGTCACGATGCCATCCATTTGTTGTTGTTTACGAATTCCATTGCTTCCGATAGTTGGGTCATAAATCAGCGCCAATTTGTATATAGTCGTTGTATGATACTCTTTAGATCGCTGTGCTTTGAGGTTTGACGATGTAGGGCTTGACGTCATAGCCAGACTTCAAATATTACTCCCCCTTCTCCAACAAAAGTTTGCTTGCTTTTCTCTTTAACCCTGTTAGGCATACGTGGTATTTAAAATCCTACATAAAACGAATACTCGCTCATATATTCTATGTGCCATTATCTGTTGCTAACGTTCAAGCTATTCTTCAATTCAATAATCATCAACATGCTCGTCTAATAAAATTTCAAAAATTGTAGGTACTTTTTCTATAATTAGCAATATTGCATACTTTCACATGCGCATCGGCGATGACACTTCGGCACCAAACTGCCAATGGAGGTGGGTTCAATGTGGTACTGACTGCCGTAGGAGGTGGTTGTGTTGATGGGAGTGTGCACCGCCTGATCCGCCATGGGGTAAACGTTCATGTCAAATGTTTTCTATTGGGGTAATTTTTATTTTTTCTTTTGCAAGATCTTACAGATTGACTATACTACAGGCAAGAGAGATTCATGCTATATATGATGACTGAAGGTCAGTTACCTAGTCATAGTAGTTAATCAGCAACTGGTCGATTAAAGTTTTTGGTGTATAAATACCTACAAAAGCGGCAACTCCTCCGAGATGTTTCGTGGCGTGCCTAATAGGGTTAATTTATAAAGAAAAACTAGAAAATATTGCAATAGGTTAGAATACTACATGTGAAAAAATATACAAAATGTAAGAGAATTGTCTGTAAAAAATAAGTCACGAAGAGAAACCTAAATTATATAATCCAATTCAAATATTTGCAATAATCTTTCATAGTGAAAAACAAATGAAAGAAGTAGTTGCAATTAGATTCGCAAATAATCTACAAACAAACATGTTCCATCTTGACTAAAATCGCGGTAGTTCCTCCAATAATTTTAAATTAGAAATATATGTGGTGTCAGTTCAAGAAACATGCGCGCCGATTTTGTAAGATTTGGTTTTAATATATTGTTCAAAATTGTCGGAAAATTTGGAAACCAAATTATTTCAATCAACAGGTCAAACGACGGTAAAATGGTTGAGATCCAATGATTAAATGATAGAACAGCGCAAAAGAGTTTGGTCGAAATCACCTAATTCGAATCTATATATAATAAAAAACATGAAATAAAATCAAACGTGAAATGTTGGAATCATTGTATGAAGATTGAAGGAAATACATTCAATAAATAGATAAAAGAAAGCCGAAATGGTAGAACTAATCTGAAAATGTTAAACATCACAGCAACGATGGAGTAATTAAATCAAACACATACGATCAACTTCTTATAAAAGGAATAAATTAAGCCAATCCTGCCATGTCGAAATCATTAGGTGTTCACCGTTTATGAATGGGAGGAAAAAATAATGCCTTATGGGGTATCTATATTGAGAATCATTTTAATTTTTTCATTCTACGTACAGTACATATCTAATAATATCTGAAACTTAGTTCAAATGCTGCAGTGAACGGTCTTGTATGAATCATACTCATACACGAACTGAACGGAATATCATTTTATTTATCTAATTAGTTGGGGAAAACCCTAACATCAAATAATCTGAATCATTTCGATTATTACTCAATTATTCGAATACCTACAACGTACAGGTAATGGGAAATCCTGAAATGACATTTCCTGACCAAAATTAATACGAATAATAACACGTTCGAAACATATCAAACAATTGAATCTTCGCTTCTAATCAAGAAAATACGACTTGCCCTGTATAACTCATGCAATACCTATACAATCTTTCCTAACAAGTGGTAAAGCCAATATACACGACCAACCCTAATAAGAAATAAATTCAATTAAACATATTAGTACTATATTAGTAAAATCAAATAATAGACAGCACTGTGGTAAATTTATCCTAACCCACTCAAAAACAACACCAACGTTCCATATCAACATCTAGAACATTGCTATATTTTTTATCTCAATGTAAACACACTGTATTACTTCAATTAACACTCTTCTTTCCCCAACTATTATACTGCAGTGCTAGAACATTTTTCTCCTAACCTGTTCTAAAAGAATACCAATCATCCTATACCAATAAATAAAGTCGACTAAGATTTCTAAATCTAACAAAAATTAATTTAAAATATTTGCATTGATGCCGTGCAGGTGAACAGGAAAAAATTAAGTATTTCTGTTGTAACTATATTATCCTTCATTTAAACATATCATGAACATATAGTAAACATATAATAAACGAATTATTTCTTGTATAACTATACCATTGGCTATTTAATTCATCCGTTGCACTGAAAATCCTAATCCATGATAGCAATGATATCAATAAAAAATGTTTCAATGATAATAGTAATAATATTAATAATAATAATAATAATAAAAATAATATCAATAATAATCATATTAGAAGTACTAATATTTATAGAATGAGAAAATAAAATAAAAAGGTATGTTTTACCAACATCAAATAACACCTGACAACATCAACTCAGAAGAAGCACGGCACCAGCTTAACACCTACTATCGGGTCTTGAAACTGGTTACACCTGTCAAAAATGTTCAGAAATTGCAATGATCGATAAACCCATATGTCTACGTGAAGCTCCCCTAGACAGCGCCTTTCATTGTCCAAAGGTTGAATGTGTTCCGGGCGCACCTGTGAGCGGTTAGTTGAAGAGCGCAATTTTAGTCTTTTCCTGATCACCTGCATCGTAATGTGCAACGTTAGAATATAAATATCGTGGACGTTTTGCACTGTACTGTAGTATGGGATCAGCCCTAATCATTACCAGGAAATGCTCTGAAATGAAAGCATCTCGTAGATCTTGAGGGAGATATGGGCTTTACCAATCGAGATTACGAATAACTTTCTTATTAATAACGTCCGGAACTCAATGTATTACAGGTCAGCGTATCCTAACATGCGCACCCCGAAACAAAGGCTGCCGGGGCGCTAGATATACGTGAAATTACTTGCAGCGTTGTGTTCAATACAAAAGTATTTAAAGGAGGAGTCGTTTTCAATGAGTTTGTGTTGCTTGCACTTATTTATTTCGGTTATATAAAAATATATATGTTCACATATTTTTCTAGAAGAATCTCATTTATGTAGCAGGATCTCAAATGGCGCCGATGCTCCGGCGATCCCACTCAAACAGACCCATCTAAAATTCTTTCAAAGTACATTCCTACATGAAACCGTCATTGCAATTATAATTGAAACCATAATTGAAACCGCCTCCCTCTCAGTTGTCTACTAGATGCCTAAAGATAACATTCTTACTCTTGAATAGCCGTCTCTCACTTTTCGATTACAGAATGAAGGTATACCTCTACTCTGCCCCTGCAGTGTTTTCCCTGTGTATTGACTGTTTGTATTGACCGGGCAAAACATTAATACACATGTACGTGCTAAAATCTTCACTTATGACGTGTCTCCCATCTTTTAGTTTCGATAAATTTAAGAGAACATTCACATGATCTCTGTGGTTACATCTTATGAAGGCACCTGCTCCTGTGAAAACGCAAGCACCCTGAAGCAACGACATAAACAATGAGCGGAACGTTACAGACCTAATCATACGGGGCACCGTGTAACAGGAATGGCATAGGTGAAATAGACGCCAGAAATTTTGAGCTAGAGTGAAAAGTACTTCATAAGATCATAATCTTAATAAATATGTACATTTATTGATACCTTCTTCTCAGCACCTTACAGCAGTTCTATAATATTTCCGTCATGTACTTACTTACATCGCATTCATAACCTTTGTCATCTACCTCATAATCCCTTGCATAGCTCCCATAACCTTGCACCCATCATCCACTCAACACCTCACCTTCATCTCCACGCCTCATCTCAAAGCCACATGTGAGCACAGGTATCTAAGAACTCAACTTCCTACAAAACTCTTCAAGTATCACAGGTGTCTAAAATCTCAACTTCCTACAAAACTCTTCAAGTATCACAGGTGTCTAAAATCTCAACTTCCTACAAAACTCTTCATTCTATTTAACATTTGTCACCCCGCGAATCATGAATTATGAGCTAAATCTGTAAGAGCTTGGGAAGTTATCACATTTTTATTGGATGTGCTGCACTGATGGTTTCTGACAGAAAATTGTGACTATTATGACGTATTGTTGAATCTTTATTATGTGATTGAGCCCGGGGTTAACAGAACTTCTGGAGTCAAAATGGCCAATATTTCATTCATGCCAAATATTTTCATTCTTTTGTGCATTTCTGCACAAATTCGGCAGATTATCATGAACCCCAAGAAAAATGTTGGAGTTTAAAGTGGGGATAAATTGTAATATACCAACCACGTGGAAGTTAATGAACTACAGTACATCGATATGAGAAAATAAAACCACCCTAACTTAAGATTTAAGTGAATTCGTTGAGGCGTATTCTTGTGGTCACCGAATCCTTTGATCACTCAAATATCTGAATGTTGTGTCCGTCCGCTCACGTAATTTGTCTACGCCTACGACAGATAGATTTACTCTGAGCAGCTTGAACGAGTCTGACAGCTTTGAGGGAGCGCAACGAAATCGCGTTGACATCAATAATTAGTTCAAGAAAATAAATTACAATAAACCACTCATGAATATGAATGCGTGTGTTATTCAGCTAAATATTTTTTGGTTGTTCATATGAAGTAAGTGCAGAGTTTAGCCTTCAAATCGACGCAGCGCCATCTATGGGTAAATGTATTTTTTTTAGTGCAGTGTCACGTGATGGCAATAATCCTAACAACTAGACTTTACTGACACATGGAAGAATATGATTGAACAATATAGGTATAATGATAGTGAAGGAGAGGTCAAGGCGAATCAAGAAAGCCGGAAAGACATAGAGGTTTATAATTGAATTGATTGCATGATTAATAACATTGTGGACGGTGGTTATGATATATTTAGAAACTAATTAACACAGTTCAGTTTTATACTCTTAACTCGGAGAGCAAAGGCACCACATAAGTAACTCGGCTTCCCACATAACATGCCGCATAATGGTCTTCACAATACCCCGCGACTAAAGTTTGGCAACCCAATAAATGTATTCACACGCCCTTGAATAAGATACCTCACAGATTTACACTCTCGATGACCGACGACAGGTCGGGCAGCACTCGACGATTTGCAATTTAATTCCGCGACATGGATTATTGTTTATCGGTGCGTTTAAAAACCATTCACTGAGGCTTCCGTAAAATCACTGGTCGACCGGGGCCAATGCCGATCCATGTCGTGCCCTGACGTTGGATGTGCAATCACCACCATTGCCCCCTCTGTGGTGCCTGGGCTATACTCGTGCCCTACCCGCGGCCCCGGCCGTCAGTCATGAGCCGAGGATGGTTGTCACGAACTACTCGACACACAAACGCCATCCCACAATACATGCAGAAAAAAATGACACTGGTCAATCAATTGGACATAGGTAATTATTTAGCTTTCGTACACACCAGTTTGATTCCCCCCCCACCCCCACTTTGAGCGTCGTCATGATTCTTCCGCCCTATGTTGTTCCCTGCCGTCTCGCGTTGTTCTGCCCTCCGGCCATCTGTTCCTCTCCAACGGCCTATGGCCTGCCCTCTCTGTCTGTAGTTACTCCCTGAGGTCTAGCGATGTTCTGCTCTATTTTTTTCCCAGTGGTTGGACCCAATTCCTTGTCGCCCTGTAAACAATCACCCCAATCCCGCAGTAAGCACTAGCGATGCATGCGCCTATTGGCTGTGACATTCATCCCGTCATAGCCAGCCTTCAAATGCCACGCCCCTATCCCCAACAACAAGAAGCCGTTATAAGAACTTGAAAGTAAAATAAAATTACCTTACGATGTCCCCTTTCCCCGAAAATAAAATTTCGAACCACTCTACATGCTAATGTGTCCCACTTGTCATCTCACGCTCAACCGTGACGTGACTAATCTCGTTCGTGGGTCGCGACCACTCTCTAGCATGGTGTGCCATCGTTTCCTCATCCTTCAAGTGCTACTATCTGAGTCCGTGATACGACAGCCGCATCAGGGCTCTAAGCCGGCGAGGCATAGGCCTCGCTAAAGCAGAAGTGGCGGGGGTTTGCTCAGTGGGTTTGAGCCACACCAGTATCGACCTACACTGTCGTGGAACTCGAGTGGGGCAACTCTGGGGGGATAGGTGTGAATACCTACGCGTGCTCCATCCCGTTATATTCGATATAACGAATGGTGAGGTCTTCAGGGCGATTGTGTAACACTGGTAAAGTTTTGCGTGGAAGCCCGGACACATATAGTTACGATACTCGACCATGCTGTGTTTAATTAGTTTCTAAATATATCATGAACACCGTCAAGAATTGTCATTATCCATGCAATTAATTCAATAATAATCCTCAATGTCCTTCCTGTGTCCCTAATTCGCCTTGCCCTCTCTTCACTATCACTATCCATATATTCTTCAATACAATTCCTCTACGTTTCATTAAACTGCTTGGAACAAAAATACTAACGGATAGCATATGCACCACGATTCACAACACTTTTAAATTGAAGTAAATTGCGAAACTGAGTGAATCGAAATATGTAGTTTTATTTAACATAGCTAGTGATTTGGCCTTATAGCTGAGTTTCTCGATTCCAGACTGGTTTGATAGAGGCGTTTATGGGTCCAATCGTTGGTATAACTATATTTTGGTGAGAGTAGACTCCTTTGGAGTTCAGTAACTTACTCACATGGGGTCTCTATCCCTGGCGCTAAATTCTTTTATAGCTAACGTCAGATCAGCTCTTTTCATCTCCGCCTACTGCCTTATCAGCCACAAGTTGTTCCGACTACCTACCTACAGTACCATTTTTAACAGCGAACATTCATTGCGTTCCTAAGTCAGATCAGCCACTGTCATATCTGCCACTGACATTCTGCCTAAACTCTGTTTCAGCTGACGTCAGAATCAGCCACCAGTCGTACCATTTTACTGGTTATCACTTTACTGAAACTTTTCCTACCCAACTTTACCTAACCTAGGGTACGTGTTTCTAACCCGTTGGGCAAAGGTACGTATTTCTAACCCGCGGGACAAACATACGTATTTTTGTAGGGTATTTAATGCCGTTTTTTACCGTTTTTCATTGAAGTTTCATTAAAGTGATAACCAGAAGGTTGGTACGCCTGTTTAAGTGTAAAGGCAGTGGCAGATATGACAGTGGCAGATTTTGAAGAGGCGGTAAATGCGTGTGGGCTGGAACATCGTTTAGGTCGAAAGCACGTGTGATGAAAGTTTTTTAGCGGTTATGACAGTGTCCGGCCATGACAGTGAGGTGAAGTGAAGTGGCGATAGTGCGCGTGTGCGGAAATAATTTTAGCGTGAACGCTGGGCTCCCCTTACATGATTATTCAACAATTTGATAAATTAAACTGCTAAAGATAAAAAGTTCACAGGTAAAAATTATGATAATATATTGACTATCACTAAATTGCGATATCAAATGAAATAATTGACAATGCGGGGAAATGTTCGCTTTTTCGTCTTCAGTGACATTTACATATTTTGCACCGGGCAAGTAAACTTTTGAATTAAAAAGTGCGGCAGATGAGCTTATCGGGAAGAGGCCGCATCAGGACAAGGGAGGCGCTTGTGGCCTGATTAATCTGGATGAGAAAGTAGACCAGGAACTGAGGAATAGCAAGGAGTATGAATGATACTGTTGGGACGGGCAACGTGCAGAGCCCTTTCTTTCCATTGACAGTTGATATTAGGAATTCTGTGGCGTCATCCAGGAAAAAAATGTTTCGCTTATTTGTTGCGAACGTTATAGATCATCCCAAGTATACGACTTCTGTGCTCTTTTATTGATTTATTCGAAGCTGCTTCTGAAACCTTCAATGTACACTGCACGTGGCGTATTTGTTTGTAGCTAAACTATTCCAAGCAGCGAGCGATTATTTTTTAGCCCTCCAAAAGGTCCTGGAGTGACCGCGTAATAGAAAAATGACCTAAAATATGAATTACTGAATTCCCACGCGCCAGCAAACGGTGCAGTGCAGAAGAGAGACGTTATAGATCCGTCCGATTCCGCGCGACGACAAAAGAATTTATAAAAGTTTCCAAGTATTTCAAATAACACGAAAAGTAGTATAAATGGTATAAGAGTTTACAATGGAACAGTTTTGATTTATCGAATTGACGCTGTAAGCCTGGTATGAGGGGTGACCATATGGTGTGTCTTCGAGGGTTTAAGAATACTTCAACTATGGCCGCCTGATTCCGACTCTTTTCACCAGGTTTAAAGATGTCAATACTTCTACTTATTCAATCAGTGCACTTTGAAGAATCTCGCATGTAAAGATTCGTGCACCAACTTATCAAGAACGCTGACTAGTTTAGGGAGTGGTGATTTGGTCCCCTCTCTGTTGTTAACAACTCACAGTGGCTGAGTAGCGATAGCAGTTGTACTTCTGCCATCAGTAGCATATTTTCTTCCCCCTCGTTGGAAACGTATTATAACATTGCAATTACTTTTATAATGAATAATGATTCTCTTACATCCAAATTGTTGAGACGAATTTCTCCAAATGTGAATGTTTCGTTGATGATGCAGAAATACGGTGCATTCGTTCATCGTGGTAAATAAGTTTTAAATGTCGGGATCCATTTACAATCAAGTTTGCTAGAACAAACATTCACCGAGATGTTTAATTAGCACTATCGATGCGGAATAACTATGTATTCATTATCAATTATAAGTTTGATCAGCTGGAGGAAAGAGGAACAATTTTCGGCAATCGTTTGTTTCCGGTGATCAAAGAGGTAAAATTTACGCGGTAAAAGAATTTTAAACTTTAGAAATGAAACCGATTGACATAATCTGATTTTCAGCGGAGTAGAAAGGATTCATGTGTTATAAATTGAGGTTAATCATGGTATGGAGAGATTTCTGACTTGGAATACACTAACGCCCGTTATTCAAAGAAGGAATACACAACACACCCCGAGTCGGACAGGGAATACCATACATACGAATGTGGTACTCAATAGAGCACCAATCATCAGGCGCATGTATCCTTATTGCTCGAGCCCATTGCCCGGTTCTGCCATCAAATGCTGAGGCTTTTCAATAATCATGTCCAACCATAGTAGACGGCTCAATATACTCCAGTCAGTTATATCAAAATGTTATTATCAGCGAGGATACTGGTGACTTCGAAGGCCATCTTCAACTCTCGGTAAAGTCTCTACCATACATACGGATGTGGTACTCAATAGAGCACCAATCAGTAGGCGCATGTATCCTTATTGCTCGAGTCCAATGCCCGGTTCTGCCATCAAATGCTGAGGCTTTTCAATAATCATGTCCAACCATAGTAGACGGCTCAATATACTACAGTCAGTTATATCAAAATGTTATTATCAGCGAGGATACCGGTGACTTTGAAGGCCATCTTCAACTCTCGGTAAAGTCTCTTTTATCGTCAAGGATCCTGAACATCACTTGCAGGCTCACGGGTTCACACGGGTGTCGACCTAACGAATGAGTACAGCAAGATGGATGTCTTCAGTTGTATTATTTTAATTAAAGAAATGCTGAAATCGGCTCATTTCGACCCATCGTGACGATTGTGCGAGAACCTCGTGGGCTTTTTAACAATTTCGTCGGGAATAATTGATATAAGCAAGTGCAATTTGATATTTGCAATGTGTAATTTTACAGTATATGGAAGAATCACTTACTAGTATGTCTCCAAAGTAGATAAGGATGAATCAATAACTGTGGGTGATTGATTTCAATCCTAAATTCTTGTACTACGACTGTTGTCCAAGAACTTCTACAGGACTGACGTGCAATTCATTGCCTATCAAGGGGTTCGAGGCAGAGCGTCGCATCTCCCACAACCATCTACGTATTCCCCAACCTCTACCCTCCTTACCTCCCAAACCGTTACCCTCCTTACCTCACACTCCCACCACTTTACCTTTATCAATAATACAAGCTCAATTAGGCAACATGACAAGATTCTACTAGCAGGGAGTTTCTTTATTGTTGTTGTTCCACAAAGGCACTCATTACCCTTGTATCGAGAAGGAGAAGTGCCAGGCACCCACCCCTTCTCTCTCTCTCAGAATCCTGGCAGTTCATTGCCCTACTGTCTCCGTTTCCCCAACGTCTCCAGTTCCGCGACTTCACAGGTGCGATTACTAAGCAGGTGCTCAATGCCGGCTGGGAGGGCGAGTCAGGAGTAGCCCGGTTAGCCCAGCAGTTGCCTCCCTACTCGTATAAGTTGGGATACAAGCAGGACTCAGAGAGAAAAATACATCTAAGACTTTCATCATTTTTTTCGGTAATTTCTTATGTCTAAACTGGAATGAACTGAACAAATTGGTAAGCCAGGAAACATTGGGGGAAACCTAAGATCAACAAGAAGGTTTGATTACACTCAATTTATTCATTTGGCGCTGTCAGTGAGAAGGAATGGCAAGCACCCCCATACCGGCCCACCCAATTACTTTTATCTGTTCATGCATATGTAATTGTAACGCTTCAGATATCTGTTCTAGTTTGTATCACAATGCTAAATATGCGCTATAATGTGAGGGGATAATAATGATTTTGATATTTTCTGTTGTATAATGCGGAAGTACAGTTACTAATAAATACACCTGAGGAAATAATGATACTCAACAAATGTGATTTAAAAATACGTTACGGGGGCTAGAATCATGGCAAATAATATATTAAGAGCGGTGTTCCTGTTATGATTTTGGTGGCAAGCACAACTGATCAGTAAGTCTACTTGGTAACATCGTGTTATTTCATCTCCAAAAGGTTCATATAGAATAAAAAAGTGATGATGGTGAGCTTCGAGTCTCATCAATTACTTTTTAGGTTGATGTGTTTTTTTCCCTCGAGATAAAAATTAAGGGGCGAATGGAATCCTGAAGAAAGACAACCATGTGTTTGATTCGATTATCGATTCAGTGCAATGATAAAGCTTTTCAAATTTATTTTGTTTCGTGTTTTCACGTTTTTTTCCCGAATGTTCACCATATTTTTTACAAGGTTTTTCCCAAGTTTTATCATGATGGAAAACTTACTTTTCAAACCATGGATACGAGGCTTTTCTTCGTAAACTACCACCTCACTTTTCTCTATACAAAAAAGTAGGCTCACAGGACATGATAGAGAGGTGGTAAGAGGAATGCACCAAACACGTGTACTCGTCATCGTAACGGGAAGAGTTATTCGACTAAGTAGAAAGGATGAAAAAAAATCCTGAATGGAAGATCAACTCGTTTTCAACGGTGCAATACGTCTTCATATCCCTCATCATTATTGGCGCCACCCTAATGATCCTTCATTCATATTGGGGTAACATTTGTCTTGTTGATTAACATAAAAAAGATTTACTCATCAAACAGGTTTATAGTGCAGAGATCCTTATTGGGAATATGATGAGAGAAATCGCAGCATTCAAACTCTGGGATCACTAATAATTTTAACCAGCCGCTTCATATGGTTATAGGAAATGTGCAATTGCCAATAAAATACGTGATTCATTGACAAATGTTGCCTTCAATCCTTTTTCTGGTGATCACAAGACGCAGGTTAAATATTATGGACAAACGAACCGTCATGTTGAATGTGAAGTTCAGTGACCTGTTGCAATGCACTTGCTTGACTGAAAAAGAAATTACATGAAATGCCGAAGAAGATATTGATGATCGATTTATACACTCGGCGATTGACTATTTCATTTCCTTTATAAACAAGATTCTTACCATGAGAAAATACCTCGCAAAAGTCCCTCACTGCGATAAAAATCACCTGTAAGGTTGAAGATAAGTTCACTTAATTGCTATTCACTGACATGAGTGTCAAATACGACATAAATTACCAATTGTTGAACTTTGTAATTGTCAGACGTCATCAGTGTTCGCCAGACTAAGAGCATCCAACGAATATAATGAAAACGTTTCAGCATGATTGATGGCCACTGCAACTTGCCGATCGTGCTGAAATGATAATGTGTTTGCGATGTCTGTCCGCCAAACCCTAATTACCCTTTCGTTGTAACAGTATTGGTTTTGTTATGCAGGAATATACATCAGATGTATCAGATATTATATTACAAATAATTGTTAATGATCTTGACAGTTTGTATATGTATGACTCGAAATAGTAAATCCATTCAATGAACATAAAGTTGTGCTAAAAAAGATATCAAGATGATTATGTCCCAATAAAATTAGCATACGTCCTCGAAACTCTTGAATTGTATTATGCATAGTTCTTTAATTTCAGTTTCATTAAAGGTTGATTAACAAGCGTTTACACAAACAATAAAAGTCTGCAATAATTATTTACAGCATCCAAATGACGCTTATGCTCATGACGTCTTCAAACTATGTTTTTAATCCTCAAACCTTCCTATCTTCTGTTATGTTTGACTGACAAAAATTGTTTGTAAACTGACATCGTGGATGATGGAGCCACATACTTTGACAACGAATACTGGCACTGCATGTGGCCGTTAGGTTCTACGAATACAAGGATTTATACAAATTATGAGAAAATAATCATAATAATTATCAAAAAACTTGATATGACTTCTGTCATAATCCCTCCTGTCTTTGAATATCAACGTCTGGGCTGCTTGTTGCAGTTGAAATTCGAGAAAACAGCAACGTGATCTTGGTGTTTTTTTTTTCTCGCCAGGAAACTCTGCCTGATAATACTGTCTCGTGGCGCGACCGCGAGCACCAATGAACAAGCATCTCTGCTCAGTGAGAGATGAGCTTGGAGACAAAAAAAATAATTGTTTGTGTTACCAACTATCAGAACTGAGCAGCCGCAAACCTAAAGTAAGGTCCGCCCCTGCAACGTCGCACCTGTTCGACGGCATCTTCCGCACTCGAAGCTCCACATAATTAGACGTTACAAACTTACGCACCCGCACTTTTCCTGCTTTCGGACCTCATCAATACTTAGCAATAAATTAAATTTTGAAATTACCGGCGTTTATAAGTGTCATCAACGAGAGTGTTGTTTAATTGCTATTTTTGACCGCACTACAGTTTTGGTTGCTGAGTAAAAATAATTATTTACTCCTCAACCAAATCTGCAGTGTAGTCAACTACAGGTATGTTGACTGCTCTTATCAAGAGTTCATTATGCGTAGTGAATATTTAGCGGTTTCCTTTCAAACGCAGAACCTCTCAAAGTTTTTATTGGATGAGCATTGTCGTTTTGGCTACATGACTTCCGAACCCATTTCGGATAGTCGTTCCTGACATCCTACAACTTTCTCATACTCGCTGACAACTATTTGTGACATGTGGATGTGTACGAGCACAGATGTAAGTTTGGCCGCACTGGCGCCGGCCCAACCGCAACAATGTTAGTAGATTTCCACGTACCTCCCTTCGCATCATCTGACACTTGCGCACGTGTCATATTTTTTTATGGCAGCCTGGTCCGAACTATACGAGGAACAGACAATATATTTTAATGAGAAAATTAGTTTAGGAAAACGATAAATTTGAGTTCATGATTTTCGTACGTTATAATGACCAGATGGCGGCGTGATTGGGCGCCTTGGCGGCGAGATTGGGCGCCTCCCCCCTCTGTGTCAGCCTAACTTAGTCACCCTCCTAACTAGGGGGAAACTGCTGTATGTCTATACATACTTACATACATGATGAACAGCGGTAAAGGAAAACCTTTGATAATCATTATTGAGCTCATGAATATATGTATGTGTTAATAGTTGGGAAACAACAATAACTTTTCGTGAATTTAACCCGAATTCAGGTAACAAATGAGCAGATAGCTTTAGGAATCAAAATGACGTTTTCTCCGTTCTGCCAGTAGGGATCCATGCCAGAGAGATCAAAACAGATATGTCGTTGAATACAAGTTCAGTGCTGCTAGTACTGATCTGTGTGAGGTATATTAGTACTGATAAAATTTATTAATTCACTGTAACTATCCTACTGCCTCTTTTAACTCACACATATTCGTCATATCACTATATTGTGCGGTCTAAATAGCGAATTTTTGGCCTAAAAAACAATTTCGTCAGTGCCGGCACAATTTTACGCTTTATTCGACTGTTGTACAGTGCCTTCAATTATTGAACCTAATCATCACACTCACCAGCTGGTTAGTTATGAGATAAATTGTCATTCTGATTTATATTATCAGGATTCCTTGTGAAAGTAAAAATTATTATGGCACGATTCTTACTCTGCATCATTTCAACAATGTTTATATGATCTCTTAAGTATTCAATGAGATGAACAAAAAAGTTATAAGTGCTGTTACTAAGTCATCTTCATTTAACGGGATCAGCAACATTGCACAAATTCGGGTGCTGATCCATAGATTCAAAATCACGAGAGCTCAGCGGCCCGCCCATTGGAGGCTGTCAAAGCCCCATTCCTGCTCGAGTCCTGGAAGGGTGGCACGGAAGTGCAGCCGTGCTGCGCTGGCAATTAAACTCCTTTTATGCACAATTTTTGATATTCCAAATTTCAGTTAGCTACGTTGCTAATGTCTTTATTGATCATCGTTCACACGGCGCTTTCTCTACACTGAAAAAAAGTGTCAACTTTCGCCCTGTGGAATGCTATTTTTTTGTGTTTAAATTTGGTGAAAAAACACATTATTTTTTTGTTTGAACTATTATTACTGTAAACTGAAACAATGACGATTATTCGTAATTCATTCCATTATTTGCATTGTTAATAAGTTTTGAATCGTTTTATCCCATAAACTGTTAATCCGTTTTCGACGAAGTTCCAGGGGTTATCTTTTTTTTTAATTGTGTAGCAATACGCACAAAATTAGTTGATCGACCCTCTTCTCATGACTCCAAATTACCCGGAACTTTGCTCTGTCATTGCCATGAATGCTGTTGGCGCAATACAGTTACTAGGAAATGTAAACCATTCCTGGACACGCGATGTGCTCCTATAAATACAAAGCGCAGGTTTATATTTTGAAGGTAAATATCATCAAACTTTCTTCATTTTAATACTTTCCGGAAACCATATTATGTTAAGCAGCTTGGCTTTTTTTTGACGGTGCTTGTTTTCATGTGGAACATTGATTTGGCAAGTAATTACGTTACGTGCCAAATAGCCTGTTTCTGGTATAATCTTTCTAACAATTGCCCGCTGACTGAGTCGCGATCCATTAACCATTAAAGCATCCCTTCTCGGTGGTAAATATGTGAGAAAGAAGCCGTCAATCATGGGATTGCGTCGACTGAAGGTTGAAACGGTGATAAAGCCACGTGCTATAAGAAAATTGATTTGTGATGCTCTGCTCTCTCAAAAGCTTTTCGCTTCCTTTGGAAAATATGTCTTTCCTCGGATACAAATGCGGCACGTGCCAGAGGAGAGAATAGGCTAGCCGGTATCTTAGTTTCCATTTCTTCAATATTCCCTTAACGGATGAGTGTGAAGCCTTCCCGAGTGTTGGGCTTCGGTAAGGTTACTAGAAGGTTGTCAACTAAAGAGGAGGAGGGATTTGTTAAGTCAAATAAAAATATGTATACCCTTTTGATCTTTGCAAGGTGTTGCGGGGTGCGAAGATCAAATTGAACTCCTATTATGGGCTTCATCAACTTGACGAGTTTCTTACGACTTGTGTATCAGGAAGCGACGTTTTCGAGTTTAGTCTTGCTCTGACGACAACCAAACAAACATGCTATTTGCGCTATTTGTGGTGTAACCGAACATGAATAAATGAACACATTTTCTTAAAAAAATATGAACGGCACGTGTGGTTTAACAAGTCCCGGCGAGTAGAATTTCAGCAAAATCACATCAAACTAGACCCATGTAAAAAATCAAACATTTTGGTTGAATAATACATTTGTTGGTAGAATCATCACGTCGATATTCTTCGATGACTATAATCTACCGTTCGAATGATTTTCACTTATGGACATGTTCATCTCAGGTAAAAAGTGGGTCCTAAATAAAAAGTCCACTAAATTTTATCCTTGCCTGTCAACTTTCTATGAAAATACATAAAATTCGACACGAAACGTTGATACTTAATTTGGAGAGTTTCGTGTGGGAAGGTATGAGTGTGCAACTTCAATTACCGTTTGCGGAAAACGAACTTTAATTGTGATAAGTCAATGATGCAGAGAAAAAGTGCCAGTTCACCAAAAACGTCTGAAATTATTCTGATTTCTGGCACGGAAGAGGCAATTAACATTTTTCATCTCCTTGCATGTGGTTCCAATAGTAAACATTTAGTTAGTAATTAAGAAAGAAGATTATGCTGATATGAGTAAATTTTTGAGCACCGTATAGGGAATCAAGGATAATACAGCTTCAATATGACAAGTCGTCTTATATCTCCGTGTGAAGATAATTAAAAATGATAGAGCACCTGTTCAATATATGTTTCGTTTGCACTATGATCTTTCTAGACATCATAAGAGATTGAAATTAACCTATCATTGGAACTCTATGAAAATCTGGAGGCGAAAATCATTTTTTTCCAAAAAATATAGCTACTGCTGGCGCTATAAGAAACAGCTCTATAAGTGCCAGCGGTACAAGTTGCAGTACTGACCTCAAAAATAATGCCCATTGTACCCGGCACTAAAAATATACAGTCGCTAGTACCGCCGGTATTCTAACCAGCGATGTCATTTTGGAAAAAAAATCCTGATTGTTTAGATATGAAGGAGTTGGAAGTGGCTCAGGAACATTGTTTGTAATGTAGGTTTAAGTGCTGTTTCCAACAAATTATATTGAGTCAAACCATTGCTGAGATCATAAAGTTCTACCTTCTTGGTTACAGTGGATGCACGTCATAAAGGCTGCCTTGATTATACAACGACAAATAGTGTATACTATCGGTTACAAAGATAGAGACCTTATATTTAACTTCGCGTTATAGTTAAACTTCATTTAAATCAAATTGTATGTAGTTAGGTAAGTTTTATGGTTGTATGTTTACAGCCAAATGTCTGGAGGATATGCAAATGTGTAAATACATACTATAAAACATACAATCTCGGTGCAGGGAAGTCGTAAACAAAACGCGAAAATTAAAATAAGGTCTCTATTTTTCTAACTGTTAGAAAGTAGTTTTTGCACGTTTTATACAGGGTAAAGATTATTTTGTTTCCACAATAAAGCCGTTCTAGAAAGGATGTTACAGAAAACTAGTAATTTTTGTTCATCTCAGTGCATCTCAGCCTTTCTTATTTTTTTAGGATCTAAAAGAACAATTTTGGACTGACCTGGGTGAGCGTATTAAGAGTTTTGGAGGTCAATTCAATGTTGCTGTACTAGGTGACCTAAATGCGAGAGTTGGAGACGTAGTAGTGGAGAATGTGATAGGCTGGCATGGCGTTCCCGGTGGAAGTGATAGTAGAGAAAACCTGATTGGTCTGTGAACACACGTAAAAATAGACTCGTCATTTTGACTAATCAAAGTACTGCAACTGCAGCGAAAGCAGCAGCTTTCGGCACTGCTGCCGTTGTTGCTGCAGCCTCTGTTGCCGCTGCTGCCGCTGCAGCCGCTGCTGCCGCTGCTGCCGCTGCTGCCGCTGCTGCCGCTGCTGCCGCTGCTGCCGCTGCTGCCGCTGCTGCC
>SDVV010003315.1:0-21555 GCA_016164225.1 Gammarus roeselii | reverse complement strand
TAACGTTCTAAAGGATTGGAAGCGGAGGTCCGTTTCGAGTAAGCGTTTTTTCTTTTGCGCACTAGCGTGCGTCTAACACTGCTAAAATTTTCACATTTTTTCTAACGTTGAAAGCGTTGTTTCGTTTATTCCTCGCGCACTTAGGCGTGCGAGCCTACTGGAATCAATAATCATCGAGCCCTACGGGGGAGCCTATTATGACTCACGTTGAGGCTCTGGTGGAAATGAGGCTCAAATCAAATCAAATCAAATCCACCGTAAAGATTTAAGAGGTCGCCTACCACGTTTTATCGACCAATTTCTACAAAACCGCACCTTCAGGGTCAAGGTTGGCGACACTCAATCTCCATCATATCCGCAGGAAATGGGTGTCCCCCAGGGAAGCGTCCTCAGTGTCACTCTTTTTATTCTCAAAATCGTTCAGTTAGCAGACATTCTTCCGCGAGACAGAAGACTGCTTTCATCACTATACGTGGACGACCTACAAATAAGCTACAGACACCCCAGCCTTATAACAATTCAACATGAACTCCAGAAGTGCCTAAAGCTTGTCAAGAACTGGGCTTCCCTAAACTGATTCCGATTCTCGCCCTCTAAAACTAAAAGCATGCACTTTACCCTTGTGCCCGGTTTACACCTAAAACCAGCCCTAGCTCTGCACAACACCCCTCTAGTATACGAAGAAACTATACAATTCCTGGGTCTTGTGTCGGACCCTAAACTCACATGGCGACCCCACATTGCAGCCCTGGCAACTCGCTGCAAAAGGTCGGCGGGACTTTTCCAATCAGTAACATCCTTGAAGTTCGGTGCCGACATGGACACCGGAATGACGCTGTTCAGAGCAATAATACGATCGCGCATGGACTACGGAGCCGTTGTCTACGGTTTAGCAACCAAAACTACTCTCGACCATCGCAAACAATGCTTTGCGTATCACAACCGGCGCGTTCCGCTTCACCCCAATCGAATCCCTTAACGTGCACGCTAACGATCTTTCACTTCCGCTCCGAGAAACAAAGTTTTGCTACAATACTAATTCAGGACTAGAAGTCTAATCAACAACCCGGCTATTAGCCACATCAACAACATATTCGATGAACGCCTTTTCGCGGCTAAAATGAATATATGCCCACCGTTTTCCCTACGTGTTGACGACCTGCTGACCTCGCTAAACATCAATCGTATGGCTATTAAGCCTTCATTTTACTTCCGAATCCTTCAACTTAACACCAACATGGATGATCAACCCAATACCGGTCAACCTAGACCTGCAAGTGTACCCTAAAGCAACTACTCCAACAAACGCGTACCGGCAGGAATTCCTAAGACTACTTGAGGAAGAACATTTAGAGTACCGCCATGTATACACTGACTGATCCAAAACCGCGGACGGAGTGGGAGCCGCCGCTGTGTGCGGAGACATCCCACTCTCGGCCACCCTCCCACAAGAGGCCTCCGTGTTCTCTGCAGAGCTCCGCGCACTCGGACTAGCCATCTCTATTGCAAAAACGGATCGCTTCCCCAGATACGTCATATTCTCAGACAGTCTGAGTGTCCTCAACCAGCCTAAACACTGCACTACGAACATCCCGTTCTACGTAAAATGCAGCACGATCTCTTTATGATGTCCGAGACGGGTCAGGCAGTCAAATTCTGCTGGATTCCCGAGCACGCGGGAATGATAGGAAACGAACTGGCGGACTCGCTTGCTAAACTGGCATTTACTCACCACGAACAATTTTTCGCAATACAATACCGAGACTGGTTCCCTATCATCAACTCACATATAACATCCCGATGGGATGAAATGTGGCAACTGAGTGGACAAAAAATGCGTCCAGTCAAACCCTCAGTCGGAAAATGGGAAACAAAGTTCACCAACGGAAGAGACCATGTGTTCTTCAACCGCTTGTGCACGGGACACACGTGCATAACCACCTGATGGATGTCAACATGGGACCAAACGCGCCACGTTGCCCCTGTTGCCACCAAGTGGCTATCAGCGTGAAACAATTACTGATGGATTGCAACGCAGTCGCGACAGTCCGACAAACGTTCTTATATTCTCCGTGCAGCCTACGAAGCCTACTCATTGACCCAATCTACCGGAAACAGCTTATCGCATTCGGAAAACACACCTGACTATACGGAGCTGTCTAAACCCCTAACACCTGTGCATGTGAGGTGGTCTCTCCACCCCATTACGCACAGAGATAACAATACATTTACGAAGATAGGCGTTAACTCTTCACTTCCTTGTACGCGCTAGTACATGAATATTCCACAATTGAAATATGTACTTGATTTCGTCTTGACAAGACTATTATTTTCGCACGCGAGGCCATGCGAACTTACCTGAATCAATGACGGTCGCGCCCTTCGGGGGAGCCTATTATGACTCACGTTGAGGCTCTGGTGGAAATGAGGCCCAAATCAATTTACCGCTTCAGAGAGACAGGTGGCAACCACATAAGGCTCAGGAGCGTAAAGGAATAGAATGAAGATTACAGAATTGTTGAATGATCGTTTCATCAAATTGTGGCCGCCCTTGTCAATCAAAACTTATTAACGACTGACGACCTTGTGAGTTCGACCAACCCAGTATGAGGTCTAAGGTGTTTACCTAAATGACACTCACCCTCTACTCACTCTGGAGCGGGTCAACTTTTCATATATGTACAAAATTACTGCTATTTTCCATACATCGATACGCTGCTAGTACAAAAAGGGTATGTGGGAGGAGGGACATTGAAACTCTTTGTGATAGTTAAAAGCCTAGCTATATTTCTTAGCAAATTGGGAAGCTTGAAGAAAGATGAACCTCCTCGACACGCACAAATGACAGCATCAATAGAAAACCACCTAAGGTTACAAAGAAATAAAAAAATAATAAATAACACCTGCGCCCTAGGAATCGTACATAAATGGCGCAAGCCAAACACTTCACTATCAAGATAACATATAGTTGAAGAAATGGGCACGTATGCCAACTGGTACCGATTAAGACACTGTAAAGAAATGGGCACGTATGCCAACTGGTACCGATTAAGACACAGTAATGAAATGGGCACGTATGCCAACTGGTACCGATTAAGACACAGTAAAGAAATGGGCACGTATGCCGACTGGTACCTGATGCTCAAAAATGATTCGAAACTACTTAATATACTAAGGCTTAGGAAATGGACAAAACATAGCTAGGCACACACGTGCGTAATAGTAATTTCATATCATCTAAGACCTTCCATCAATGGCCTCCTCCTAGGATTGAATACGTTGTCGCTTGGGTATTTCAACTTGTAATAGGAGAGCCTCCCTCGTAGATGTAGAGAATTTCAACGCAAACGCTCACCGGGTTGATGACGTGACCCTTGCCCTGGGTCCTTTAAGACGACGAAGGACAGACTCCATGGCGCCTGGCAAGGCGCTTGGAGAAATTGGCCAGGGAAGAACCCGATGACGCTCGCCGGTTCTTCGTTTGAAGGTAGAAACGACCATAGGACTGTTCCTGTCCAAACTGGGGTACTGAATATTACTATCTAAAGATACGTAATACGTAGAACGATTTCACTTGTATATTCACACTCAGGTCTGTCTTTATGCGAATGGGGGATATATGTGACACTCGTCGAATATTTCTCTGAATTTGCTTTGAACTAACGTCTAGTTGAATTTATGTTCTTCACAACTTGGTGAGGGCTCAAAAAGGCATGGAGGGCTCTAAGCAACGTTTAAAAACTACAGGACGATAATTATACGTGCTTTTCACATCGGGATGATTTCTGTATAAGCTCGAGCCACTGGTTGCCAATGCCTCTTATGGTCCCTTATTATGACGTCACGCACACCACTTGCCTGGGGCTAACTTGGGGCCCCAACGTCGCAGTTCCTCTAAGAAAAAAAAACTCTGCCGGTCCGTACGCTGGTGGCGCGTTGCTAAAGGATTGCTAACCTATGCAGACGCAACGAAACGGTTTAACGCCGGCCTCACGACCGCGCCCACCATGTCACGCCTGAACTAATCAGGAGCATTACCTTCAGGATACGAGACCCCGTCGATGGCTCGGCGCTGCATACCCAGTCTGTCTTGTCTTCGCCAGAACAGCGCTGACATCGCAAGTCTGGGTGATAAGGCGCCATTCTCTCCCGACGGTGTGTCGCCGCTTATTGAAACAATGGTCACCGCCATCTCGGCGGTTTCTACTGAGCCGAGCGGCTTGCTGGATACCCAGTGTCTGCATCCGGCACGATGTATCTTCCAAGGGTACTGAAGTCTGTATCTTGTGCGGTGTTTCCTTCAAGAATACTTGCAATCTGTATGATGTACGCTACCGGCACGGGCAGCGCCACAAAATGCTTGCTTTAACAGTGTACGAATACCATTCACAGAATTCAATTGGCAACAAACAATGATCAATAGAATCGTCGTTTCTCTGCCCAATTGATCATTAGCGATTTTCTCTCGCTATTAACGTGTACTATTTTCATTTGCATTCTGAATCGCCCGCAAGGGCTCTTGGTTGAACTAAAAGTTAGATTTTGGTAGCTGGTCTAGTTTACCCTATGGTCAGGAATTCAACTCTACCTTGACCCTGGACGCTCGAGAAATAGCTATTTCTCAACTTTATTCCTTTGGGTTGGATGGATGATTATTCATTTTACAGATCATTTACACTTTAGTTTAGTATTATGTATTTCGTGGGCTCTATTAATTTTCTCTGCCCTTTTTTCATGGTGATAACTTTTGCATTTCTTATTATTATATTTATCGAGGTTGGTTGAGGCAAGGTGACCCAGGGAAAGGGGGTACTCGTGGGACTCGGGGTTTCGGAAACCCGGGGGTCTTGGAGGACCAGAAGGATTTAAAGGACCCACTTGGACCCTTCGGGACACCCTTGAGAACCTTCAGGACCCTCTTTAAAAATTGTAGGACCCACTTGAGGCCCCTCTGAATCCTGGAACCGTTGCTTCCTTATCCCAAATTTACGTTAAACCTACTCTGTATCCACGTAAAACCTACTCTGAATCTACGTTCAACCTTATCTGAATCTACGTTAAACCTACTCTGAATCTATGTTAAACCTACTCTGAAACTACGTTTAACCTACTCTGAATCTACGTTAAACCTAGTCTAAATCTACTTTAAATCTACTCTGAATCTACGTTAAACCTACTCTGAATCTACGTTAAACTTACTATAAATCTACGTTAAACCTACTCTGAATCTACGTTAAATCTACTCTGAATCTACGTTAAATCTACTCTGAATCTCTGTTAAATTTACTCTGAATCTACGTTAAATCTATTCGGTATGTACTACTACTACTATTCGGTATCTACGTTGAACCTACTCTGAATCTACGTTGAACTTACTTTCAACCTACGTTCAACCTACTCTGAATCTACGTTGAACCTACTCGTAATCTACGCTGCACCTACTCATAATCTACGCTGCACCTACTCAGCAATTGCCAATAGCCCTACGGTGGAGTCTATATTAACATCGCGTTGGGACTCCGGTGAAAAATGGAAGCAACTACTACTACTACTCTTCAATTGCCCTACGGGGAAGTCTGCAGTAACTTCGTGTTGGGACTCCGGTGGAACAGGGAAGCAAATAATAAATAAATCCTGTCTGCCGTTGTATTAGTAGGCTGGCGGCTCCCTCGCGTTTAACTCTCTTCCGGTCGACGTGCATAGTTTTCCTCAGTCTACTACAAGATCTGTTTCGCTATTTGTCGCGCCAGTTCAGTTTGGTGGAGGCTGTTCAGCGAGTTGAATGCACTGTTACCGGATCATCATCTTCCTCATCTTCCTGGGTTGGGAAATTCTGATGACAGGTATTGTGTCTCTCGTACTCTTCTACGGTCTGGAGGCTGGCGTGGGAGTTTCTTGCTGCTGATTGATTTTGATTTGATTTGATTTGAGCCTCATTTCCACCAGAGCCTCAACGAGAGTCATAATAGGCTCCCCCGTAGGGCGCGACCGTCGTTGATTCAGGTAAGTCCGCACGGCCTCGCGTGCGAAAATATTAGTTCTGCCAAGATGAAGTCAGTACATATTTCAATTGTGGCATATTTGCGTACTAGCGCGTACGAGAGAGTGAAGAGTTAATGCATATCTTCGTAGATTGTGTTATTTCTGTGCGTAATGGGGTGGAGAGACCACCTCATTTGCACAGGTGTTTGAGGTATAGACAGCTCCGTATAGTCCGGTGTGTTTTTCGAAAGAGATGAGCTTTCTACGGTAGGTTGGGTCCGTGAGTAGGCTTTGTAGGTTGCACGGGGGATCTTGGAACGCTCGGCGGGCTGCCGCGAGTGCGTTGCAATCCATCACTAAGTGTTTCACGCTGATAACCACTTGGTGGCAACAGGGGCAAGGTGGCCTGAATCATTTCCACCAATATCATTTCCACTAATACTGAATCCTGGAACCTCTGCTCCTCCCTCCCAGCGCTGTAAAACCCATACACAGAAAAATGTATATATGTGAGATGCTTGAGTAGAACAATTAACCATTACAGTCCACACGATTACTAGCGCAGAGGGGGCGAGCCGCGTCGAGGCTGGTCGACGTCCGTCGAGATCAGTCGAAACATGTTTAGGCGAGTCTAGTTGGTTGCGACGAGCCAAAACTGGCCGAAATGATTAGAGACAAGCCGAGATGAGCTGAGACGAGGGGTCTCGGGGGACTCGGGGAGCTCGGGAAGACCCGGGGACTTGGGTTGCCCTCCGGGATTCACCAGGCTCTTTTGCAACCCAAGAGACCAATGCCCCCTCCCCACCCTATCCCCTTGAACAATCAGTGCGAAATCAATAATCTGAGCAGTTTTACTGCCCGTGACGAACCTGCTCTTTCTTGTTCATGTTTCACAGTATTATAGCGCTGGAGTATTTGTGAGGGAGATCGTGTTGGTGGTTTTGTGAGTTGGTATTTTTTCTTCAGTCTGTGCTCGCTGCGCGTGCACGGACCATACGCAGTTTCTGGGGTTTACCTTGATTGTGCAGCTATAAAACCTTGTGACGCGTTGCGGTTGGAGTCAATCTACTACTAAATTGTACTATAAATAAAATAGACCGCAAAGCTGTGAACATTGTGTTGCGTTGCTGCCGGAGCTGACTTTGTTCGTGTAGCCGTGAACCTTGTACCGATTTCGACGATATTATTTGAGCGCACTGGCGTATGGACATAAAACTCATGAGGTTCTGAGGAGTTGGAGGCGAGGTTTCGTTTCGTTTCATCTAAGTATTTATCTTACCTAAATAAATAAACTGTATTTAAACTACTAAACCGCGTAGCTGTAAGTATTGTGTTGCGTTGCTGTCAGAGCTCATGTTGCCCGCGTAGCCACTGACCTTGAGATAATCTCGACGATGCTACCTGTACGCACTAGGGTGCGTACATATCACTCTTTATGTTCTAAAGGATTGGAAGCGGAGATCCGTTTCGAGTGAGCGTTTTTTCTTTTGCGCACTAGCGTGCGTCTGACACTGCTAAAATGTTTACATTTTTTCTATCGTTGAAAGCGTTGTTTCGCTTATTCCTCGCGCACTTAGGCGTGCGAGCCTACTGGAATCAATAATCATCGAGCCCTACGGGGGAGCCTATTATGACTCACGTTGAGGCTATGGTGGAAATGAGGCTCAAATCAAATCAAATTCACGCTGATAGCCACTTGGTGGCAACAGGGGCAAGGTGGCCTGAATCATTTCCACCAATATCATTTCCACTAATACTGAATCCTGGAACCTCTGCTCCTCCCTCCCAGCGCTGCAAAACCCATACACAGAAAAATGTATATATGTCAGATGCTTGAGTAGAACAATTAACCATTACAGTCCACACGATTACTAGCGCAGAGGGGGCGAGCCGCGTCGAGGCTGGTCGACGTCCGTCGAGATCAGTCGAAACATGTTTAGGCGAGTCGAGTTGGTCGCGACGAGCCAAAACTGGCCGAAATGATTAGAGACAAGCCGAGATGAGCTGAGACGAGGGGTCTCGGGGGACTCGGGAAGACCCGGGGGACTTGGGTTGCCCTCCGGGATTTATCGGGCTCTTTTGCAACCCAAGGGACCAATGCCCCCCCCACCCTATCCGCTCACACAATCAGTGCGAAATCAATAATCGGAGCAGTTTTTCTGCCCATGACGAAACTGCTCTTACTTTCTTTTCCACAATCCACAATATTATAATGCTGGTATATTTGTGCGGGAGTTCCTGTTTGTGATTTTGTGAATGGGTATTTTTTCTTCAGTCTGTGCTCGCTCGCGCGTGCACGAACCATATGCAGTTTCTGGGGTTGACCCGGACTGCGCAGCTATAAAACCTTGTGACGCGCTGCGGTAGGAGTCTATCTAATTCGTGAAGCCATAGACCTTGTACCAATTTCGACGGTGCTGTCTGCGCACTGTCGCGCGTGCATGTTTTTCTTGGAATTATGAGTGTTTGGAGGCGGGGATTCGTTTTGTCTGAGTCTCTATCTTGCCTGAATAAATAAATTGTACTCAAAATAAAATAGACCGCGTAGCTGTAAACATTGTGTTGCGTTGCTGGCGGAGCTGACTTTGTCCGTGTAGCCGCGAACTTTGTACCAATTTCGACGATGCTATCTGTGCGCACTGGCGTGTGGACGTATTACTCATGAGGTTCTGAAGGGTTTGAGGCAAATCTTCGTGTTGCTTCCTCTGAGTCTTTATCTTACCTGAGTAAATATATTGTACTAATACAACTGGACCGCGTAGCTGTAAATATTGTGTTGCGTTGCTGTCGGAGCTGTCTTTGTCCGAGTAACCGTGAACCTTACACCAATTTCGACGATACTATCTGTGCGCAATGGCGTGTGGACATATTACTCATGGGGTTCTGAGCGGTTGGAGGCGAGGATTCGTTTCGTTTAATCTGAGTCTGTATCTTACCTGAATAAATAAATTGTGCAAATGCAACAAAACCCCGTAGCTGTTAACATTGTGTTGCGTTGCTGTCGGAGCTGAATTTGCCCGTGTAGCCTCTGAACGTGTACTAATCTCGACGATGCTACCTGTGCGCACTAGGGTGCGTACATATCACTCTTTATGTTCTAAAGGATTGGAAGCGAAGATCCGTTCCGAGTAAGCGTTTTTCTTTTGCGCACCAGCGTGCGTCTGACATTGCTAAAATTTTCACATTTTTTCTAACGCTGAAAGCGTTGTTTAGTTTGTTCCTCGCACACTTGGGCGTGCGAGCCTACTGGAATCAATGATCATCGAGCCTTACGGGGGAGCCTATTATGACTCGCGTTGAGGCTCTGGTTTATTATTTATCTGCCCTTTTTAATGGTGAGGAAAATTTGCATTGGTGATTATATATCGAGGCTGGTTAAGACAAGGTGGGACCCGCGGGACTCGGGAGACCCGAGGGTTTGGGAACACGGGGTACTTGGAAGACCAGGAGGATTTGGGTCCCCCCCTCGGACCCTTCTGGAGCCCTTTGGGACACCCCTGAGACCCTTTGGGACTCCCTTGAGAAACTTTAACCCGCACGTTTGCTTGCATTGTTTGTGATACATCAAGTTTAACGAAGTATAAATGGATGGATGGATGGATGGATGGACTTCAAGCGTGTGAGAGTATCCTTCAAAAGAGATGGAGTTTCCTGTTGCTCATGGAGTTCTAAATGATTGAAACTGGAGATCCGTTTCGTCTATGCGTTTTTCTTTGCACACCAGCGTGCGTCTGGCACAACTGTAATTGTCAAATTATTTTAACCTAGACAACGTTGTTTTTCTCGCACACAGCCCACTGAAAAAGAGCCTGTTCTGACTCGTTGTGAATCCGTGGAGGTGGGGCTTAAATCAGATCAAATCAAGCTATGTGCGCACTAGCATGCGTACATGTTACTCTTAAAGTTTTAAACAATTGGAAGCTAATATCCGTTCTGTCTGAGCTGTTTATTGTGCGCACCAGCGTGCGTCCGACACGACTGAAATTTTGAAATTGTTTTAACTTTGACAACGTTGTTTTTCTCTCAAAGAGGTGCGTGAGCTTGTAGTGCGCTGGCTTCGTAGCTGACCTTGTCTGTGTAGCCGGGAACCTTGTACCAGTCTTGACGAAACTATCTGTACGCACTAGCGTGCATACATATTACTCTTGAAAACCTAAGTGATTGGAAGTGGAGATCCGTTTCTTCTAAGCGTTTTTCTTGTGCGCACCAGCGTGCGTCTGACACGGCTGAAATATTCAAGTTCTATCTTTAACAGCATGGGTTTTCTCGCACACCGGTGTGCGAACCTACTGGAATCCATGATCGTCGAGCCTACCAGTTCTGACTTGCATTGAGGCTACGGTGGAAATGAGGTCAAAATCAAATCTGGATTTATTTCATGTATATTCAACCCGTCACTGTCTAGTAGTTTTTTTGACCTAAAACTAAAATCCTAATTGTCGTATTTAAAAGTGATCAACTAATCAAATATACAATATTTGTAGAAGTAATATAGAATGCTGGTAGACATGATTGTTTCACTGTGGCGAAAGATGTCAATTTTTTTTTTATGGTTTCAGAAATACATATTTTCATGTATTGGTTATTGTAATTCTTATTGTCATTTCAGATTTTTTCCTACATTTGGTGGAACCTCCCAAAGACTTCAGTGCAGTAGGGATCAATTTCTTTGATATTTCTCAATATGCCTGTTAGCTTGGCTGAAAAGCCTTGGCAGCTATCAATTCTCAACAGAAACCAGTCATCAAGTAGCATGTACCTCTGGTTTGCTCAGAAGTAACTTATTGCATCAGTAGGTAGTGACTCTTCTAGTGACATGGCGGTTCCTGCATTTCTCACGGATGTTACTGTGCCTCCACTCTGCCTAGAGCCGAAACACCTCACATCTTCCTTTGCCGCAACACATGGACTGAGTAGCAGAGGACTGAAGAGTTGTCAGCAACAGCTTGAGTCAGTTCAATGAAACAAGATGACAAGAGATTAGCATTGCTTCCTCAAGGTGCTTTTGCTGCTCAAGATGGTCATCCAGAATATGTTTTAGTGAAAGAAAATGAAGAATTTGAAGGTAAACAAGAACCATCAATCAAAGAAGAACCATTGCATTTGGATGGAACTATGTATGCTGAAGATGCTAAGTTTTTTGGAAGTACTGAAGCTGAATTAAGTGTTAGCAGCTCTTCTCCTTTCAAAAAGCTGTCTGCTTGCTCTTCAGTCCTGATTGTCAGAGATGCATCATTTGCTTGCAACTATTGCAAGTACAGAACTCATCATCAAAGCCATCTCATGAAACATCTTTGCAAGCACGAAAGTGAAAGAGCTAAACAATTTGCGTGCAATCGTTGTGGGTATAGTACCATTTGTAAAGACCATCTCAGAAAAAATCTTCACACACATGAAAGTGACAGAGCCAAACCATAAGCATGCAACCAATGCAGGTACCGAACTGACAATGAACACCATCTCAAAATGCATCTTTGCACACATGAAAGTGACAGAGCTAAACCATTTACTTGCAATTTTTGCAAATACAGTACTGATCATAAAGGAAATCTCAAATTTCATCTTCGCAGACATGAGAGTGACAGAGTTAAACTATTTGCTTGCAGCTATTGCTCATACAGAACTGACAAGAAAGGCAATCTCATAAAACATCTTCACACACATGAGCAAGACAGAGATAAACCATTTGCTTGCAACCATTGCACATACAGAACTGACAGGAAAACCCATATCCTTAAACATCTTTACACACATGAGCAGGACAGAGCTAAACCAGTTGCTTGCAACCATTGGTCGTACAGAACTGACAGGAAACCCCATCTTCTTGAACATCTTTACACACATGAGCATGACAGAGCTAAACCATTTGCTTGCAACCAATGCGGGTACAGAACTGACAAGGAATACAGTCTCAAAATGCATCTTCGCACACATGAAAGTGACAGAGCTAAACCATTTGCTTGCAATTATTGCGAATACAGTACTGATCATAAAGGAAATCTCAAATTTCATCTTCGCAGACATGAGAGGGACTGAGTTTAACTATTTGCTTGCAACCATTGAAAACACAGGACTGATTGTAAGAGCTGTCTCAGAAGCCTTATTCTACTACATACTCTGCAATGAGTCATTTGTCTCAGTCATTGCAAGTTAAGAACTAATAAATGCCTTGATGCATCACACCACATTCATAAGAGTGTTAGATAATCAATTTGTTTGCAATGATTACTTTTGCTGCCTGAATGGCATGTAAAAGCACAGACATATCTTCATGACTGTTAGAGGTGTTAGATTTGCTTGACACCATTGTTGGTAAATGTGAATTTTGCTGTATATCTACCAAAATAGTGCTTAGTATAACCAATAATATAATATATTGACCAGCTCTTGTTCCAATTTATTACCACCAATACTGGGGCAACCCCATCCCCTCTGCGTTGACCACAAGTGCGTGATCCTTTAGGACCGTTTTTACTCTATTTGTGAAGTGTGGGTGTAGTTATTGGTGCATAGATGTGTTGTCTGAAGGGCAGGGAAATGGTCTTGAAAAGAGAGCCGGAGTGTTATGTAGGATTTGTTGTTGCTCAAATGTGCAATAGGAGGTGGCAGGGATGTGCCGGGTTCACAATATTGTTCATGAATTGTGTTCGTACCTGGAGTTGGTACCTGGAGCCCCCGCCTCCTGCCACGAGGTCAGACAAAGAACCGAACCTGCAGGGCACAGGGAAAGCAGGAGAGCACGAGAGGCAAACAAGGCATGCAGCAGTCACAAAGTGAAGACACCTGAGGCATAGGACGGCAGGTGAAGACAATGCAACCGGAAATGTGCATGTCAGTCACAAGAAAAAATAACAGCATGTAAGACAAAGTTAACAAATAGAAAAACACAGGAAAAAACAGAAATACATTTATATATAGGTACACAATACAACAAACAATGGTATATCTACAGATATATTTCACAAAATGCACACACCCAAATAAGATCAACAAGCAAACTAAAAGGATATATTTGTTCATACCAGTCAACAAAATGACTATATAAAAGAAAGCTTCAGTCAGTCATAATAAAAGAAAAGAATGTGTGGAATCAATGAAAGAAGACCACTTTAAAAACTGGAAACTGTAGGACTATACGTCTACAATTAAAGAAACTCTTTCTCTCATCTGTTGTGTTACGTGGAGGATGAGCTTTCAACCCGTGTCCTCGGGTAAGAGCATCAGGAGCAGGGGTAAACATTCCTGACGACCCCACATCAGCATTGTCTTCAACATAATCTTCAGAAAACGTTTTGTAGTATTTAATGAGATTGGATCTTACCAGCCTCCCATTAATTGAAAACAAATTCAAACATGACAGGCGATTTGAATAGGACATATCTGCAAGTCCACTAACTTTCTTGGTCCAACGACGCTGAACAGATTCAAGCATCCTCAGATCAGCAATAAACTCCAAATTTCAAACACAAGAGCAATAGTTATGTATAAGGCGGGTATGCGACACAAAAAGTGATACGATGAAGCCTGGACTCCTGGTAAGAGTGGACCTCAGTAAGTTATTAGCCAAACCTGAAGCTTTTTGCACTACAGCATAAATATGACTATGAAACTTCAACTTGCTATCAACAATGACACCAAGGTCTCTAGGAGACTCTAGAAATGACATAGGATTACCACCCAAACTATACTGAATCGCATCACCCAGGTTCAACCAATCAAAGTTACCATGGAAAAAAACGCAACACCACACACTTGCTGGCATTCAACATCAGGTTTCAAGATGAGGCCATATCATGAATTAGATTTAAATCCCACTGCAATGAAGCAACACCCCGACTTATGTCACCCAAGCTTTCTTTGGAAAACCGCAAGCACAATTTAAAATCATCAGCAAAGGCTTTAATCCCACATGACACAGATGAGGAGATAAAGTTGACATGAATAAGAAACAATATCAGGCCCAGTACTGAACCCTGTGGCACACCACTGCCAACGGCCGTAGGACCACTAACTGCTCCCCCATAAACAACTTTCATTTCCCTGGCAGTCAGGAAACTAGATATCTAGAACAGCAGCTGAGTGGAAACCCACAGACACTGCAACTTCTGCTACAACACAGAGTGGGACACAACATCAAACGCCTTAGAGAAGTTAAGAAGAACCACATCCACAGCAAGACCCTGGTCCAACCACAGAGACACATCTCCATAAGTGAGTAAGAGCTGATCATCAGTTGACCTGCCTTTCCAAAAAATAAACTGATCTTCAGGACGGATCCCATTAGTTTCCAAGTAGGATGTCAAATGAGAAGCTATTATTCGCATCATTGACTTGCAGCAAGCTGGTGTCAAACTCATGGGGCAATAATTTAGAGGGTCATCTTGAGATTTGGCTTTGTACAAGGGAACAACCCTAGATAATTTCCTCAAATGAGGTTAAGATCATCCTCCTAAGACATATTAAATATTAGGAACAGTGGATAGGCCATCTCAGAAGAACATGACTTCAACAGCAATGGATGTAGATCATCTGGTCCCATGCTTGAATTACCATCGAATTGAGAGAGGATCAACTGCACATCTGCAGGACTGACTACAATGTCCTCCATCACATTATCACACACCTGGTGGGGAGCAGGAGATGTGGGATCCAGACAAACATACACTGATGAAAAACTAGAGGCAAATATCACACTCATCAAATAGGGATCAGTTACCACATCGCCATTAATCATCCTCCACAGTGGGAGAATCTGTCATTTTCATTCGTATATACGAGTGGAACAATTTGGGCTTGAATTTAATTTGGTCAACAAGAGACTGCTCATATTGGGAGCGATTCCAGTTAGCATAGTTCCGGTATCTAACATTCGGGTCGTTAAACTCTGACAGTGCAATAGCAGTGAGCGCGTGATTTCGTCCAAAATTTTCCCCCTCGCGCTTGAACTCACCCCACGCTTCAGATTTACTCCTCAACAACCAGGGTGGAGCAGATGTCGACCACGGTGGGTGAGATTTACCCAAACGAACCGGCACATATTCATCCACAAGAGTGCGAGTATAGCATGCATATATGAAAAAACTCGTCAACAGTCAGAGAATCAAATCCAAGGTCCCAATTAACCTCTCTGAGAGTAGACGACTTTATTAGATTGTACTTTCCTCTACGCTAGAGGTGAGTAAGTTGGAGCATTTCCAGATTGTAACAAAGACAATTCAGAAGTAAAAACATACTGAAAAGTAAAGGACAATGTACACAGTGAAGGAATGGAGGCAAAACAGATAAATATCCCACCCTATTAGTCTCAGTTGATAAAATCAAGCCCAGAACATTTCCTGAAATCAGGGTGGGTTCATTCACCCATTGGGTAAGGCCAATTGAATTAAAACCTTCCAGGAACTCATGGTCAGTAGGAGTAACATAATAATCTAAAATATTTTGATTCCATTTAAATGATGATTGGTTAAAATCACCCATTATGAGAACTTCTCTGCTATCACAAAAATCCATCATAAACCTAATCAGTCTAGAATTTTCCAGAAGACCATATGATGGAGGATGATAAACCACCAAACAGAAAGAAATCAACATCTGTGAAGTGGAAAGCAGCTACATTAAGCAGTGAAGTATTGACTATTAGATCCTTCAACGATTTAGCTATGTAAATACGGACACCACGCTTCCGTGATAAGCTATCAGTATCACCGCGGGGAATATCATAGCCTGGAATGTCAACAAAAGATGGAATACTAGGCAACAGCCATGACTCTGCAATTCCAACAACATGAAGATTAAACCTGTTAATATGAGCGAGCACTAAGGAAATCAATTTTATTCATCAAAGAGTTCAAATTCACAAAGCTGAAATGTAAAATGTAAAAGTCCTTCAACTGATGCTTTAGGTTGAACTGCCTGGGGAAGGAATCAAGGAGTTTAAATGTGATATTTCCTACCACCCCTCTCCTCCAAACCATCCTGCCTTTCCCATTTGAAGAGCCTGCAACTGCACTGGCTCCAATCTCAGAACTACACGGAGGAGGAAAAACATCAGCATTAAGCTCTGGGCAATCAACAGTCTGACCGAAAACACGATTCACAAAGCCACCTCCAGAAGAGGCACCTTGCATGACCACCTGGCTAGAAAGAACTCTGCTTAGGAACACTTGTCTAGCCTCCAGATCTACCAATCTCCCAGCTGCTCTCCTGGACTGCAGCTCCTGCCTCTGACTGAAAATAAGATCCCTGTGGATGAACACATGTTCAAGTTCATTAGACTGTTTCAACATATTAACTGATGAGAGCAAAGCATTCTTCTGATCTAAGTCAGCCATTTCAGCTCTATACAAACCCGAGTCCCCAATCTGTGAAAGATTACTCATGACAACATTGTTTAAATTTGAATATCCACAAATATCTGAGAACACTCCCATAACCTGAGCAGGGCTGCTTCCTCTAAGCTCTCTAATGATGACTCTTTTCTTTTGGCTTTGGCCTGCTCCGGAATTTCCCGAATTTACATTCTTACCTCACCAGAGTCTACAAGTTTAGAGTTCTTTACCTGCGATTGCCCCTCTATGATGTCAATGACATCACAACGAGATAACACAGAGTGACCCGCCACACAACCAGCCGTCACCAGCTTCAAACCATCCTTTGTACAACAGTTGCAGCAACAAAACTGTGACGCCCCAGCATCCTCATCAACCAGACATCTGATAGCTGATTCGGATACACCGATACAAGCGGCAATCGGATGGAAATGCTGGTCACATGAATTGCACACAATCGTCTGATCAACGGTCAGCCCCCAGCAAAAGGAACACACCCCAGCCGCACCACCCCTATCCCGCCGACTCCCCTGCTTGGCAACATCACCCACAACTGACACAACCGAGCTCCCACCGCGCAACTCCTCACTCCCACCTGTTTTTCTGGTAGGAGATCCTTTCTCCAATGAGCTGCAATCAGATCCCTCCTCCAAGAAGCTGCGGCCAGCCTCCGCTTGGACAGAGAGGGGCGAGGACGCACGCTGAAGCACCGGTTCAGGTGTACTCGCAGCACCAGCAGAGCTGGACGACCAAGGGTGGATCAGTTGGGAGTTCATTGGTTGCTCACTGTCAAAACGCTCGTTGAAGCCCACAAAATGAACCGAAACCTCCAACTTATTCCAGTACACTGCTTCAATCCGTGATATAAAAAATTCGTTCTTCTTCTCATCCAGGACTTCTATGAAGGATCCGTTCTTGAAAAGGACGCCCGGAGTAAAACAATTCGTAACTTTTGCTTTCATCACAATCAGAGAATCGCTAAGCTCATCAGAATTAGCTCCCTCTTCCAGAAAGCTTACCCCCTCCAGCAAACTTGGCAGAATGGTCCCCCCTTCCTCCCAGCAGTGCCGGCTCACATTCTTCCAGTGGCCCGATGGAGTACTGGGCAGCTGCTTCTTCTTCATTTTTCCTCTACTCATCTTCAAGGTCCTTCTTAGATTTGAGACTAGAAGCCATCATTCCTGCTTATTCTTCATGGTAGGTCTCCACAATTAATAGCTTAATAGCTCACAATTCAGTGTTCCAGGTAGTCAACACTAATACGGTTAATAATTAGTATGTGAACAAACTATAGCAGTTAATAAACCGTATGTGAACAAATGCGTATTCGAGATGAATTTAGGACTGAATATTCGATTGGAGGAAGTTTTGGAAAACTAGTTTTCCCAGTTAGTAATCGGTACGGGAACATTCGATTGCTCTATCATATCGAGAGGATGTTCGAGAGGAAAGACCTTGGTTTCGGGGAAAGAGCGCGGTCTGTGTACAGCCCGTTGAAATGCGCAAGGCCGTGTTCTGGATTCTTCCCTGTAGTTGCCGTTGGTGGGGGTGGGAAGTACCCGAGACACGTTCAGTCTTGGTCGAGCTTTAGTACCGATGTTGTTCGCGAGAGGTTTGAACGTCATCACCGTGTTCTTAGTTACTCCAAGGTTACTTGTGGTGGAACTGTAGGGTATGGGAGTGTTGCTGAGCGTGACATGATGGATGCGGCGTTCACTGTTATCTGGTGTTAATGTGAGGGATGACATGTTTATGGACACATTCGTTCTGTTGTCCAGCAGCCAGATTTCAAGAGAGTTCAAGTACTGCTGAAGCTGCGATCTCGTGTTTGTGGTTATTGTCGGGTCGTCCGCGTATGAGTGGATGTGTAAAATGGAAATGATAAAGTTGTCTGTGAGAGTCGTAATGGCGTGTGGACCTAGATGTTGAGGATAAATGTATAATATGCCATCTCACCCAGTTGCTGATGAGTTTTGGATCTGGCTGATGACGGCTGTGGTCATGCCTGGTATAGAAGGGGGCTCAATCTCTAGTTTGTGTTACTGTTGAGTATCCTCCTATTGTCTAGATGGGGAGGTAAGTGTTTGCATAGTGTTTCTTGAGTATATCCGTTTCACGTCGGTCTGATTGCATGGTAATGGGCCTCGTGTGTGTGTTGGTGGATGGTGTTTTTGTTAATGGGGCTTCTGATGAGTTTTCATAATTTTGATGTTCGAAGCTGATGATCGCAAGCATGTACCGTCATGGCTTTATCTGTTGCTCACAAATATCTGCATCTACTGTATCTCTGAGTTAAGGGCTTGAATCCAGATGATTGTGTCGTTGGTGGAGGGTATATTACGGAGATATTTTTTTGCTCCTGAATTTTATGCTCAATTTGGGCCGATAAAGTTAAATTGGAGCCACGGAGGACCCCTGCGGGTGTGTGTTGTCTGTCTGCATGGCCTAGCACTGAGGTGAAGTGTTTCGTGGCTGTGTCAATGGATATGCAAGGAGTGATGTCAGAGGCTTGTAGAGCGGCTTGTATTGGTGTCGGGTACTCGTCGCAGTCTGCTATCCTATAGTTACGAAAAGTATTAGGGAGCATATTGTGGATTGGTGATTGAAATTGATAATTGATGATCATTGGCAGGCGGTCAGACGACATGTCTTGGTGGACGGCCCATTGTCATCTTAGAGAAAGATTGGAAGAGCAGAATGACACGTTTTGGGAGGTCGGGGTTGACAGTGTTGGTGGAGTATTGCGATTCTTCATGTGTTGTCACTGGTGCAGTACTGCCGGTCCGTTCCTCGCGGTTGTCAGTGTTGGTGGAGTATTGCGATTATTCATGTGTTGTCACTAGTGCAGTACTGCCGGTCCGTTCCTCGGGTTGTCAGTGTTGGTGGAGTATTGCGATTCTTCATGTGTTGTCGCTGGTGCGGTACTACAGGTCTTGTCCTCGGGGTTGTCAGTGCTGGTGGAGTATTGCGATTCTTCATGTGTTGTCACTGGTGCGATACTGCAGGTCTTGTCCTCGGGGTTGTCAGTGCTGGTGGAGTATTGCGATTCTTTATGTGTCGTCACTGGTGCGGTCTTGCAAGTCCTGTTTTTATTTATTAATTATGAGTTTGCTGAAAGTCACTGTCAGAATTATACCATACCTTGTAAATATTTTATAAGAGGATCACTCGTGATTTGGTGTTTGTTGGTAACTGAAAGTAGAACACATTCCTCATCCTTATTGTCTGCTGTTAGAATAGACTTGTAGATTTTTTCTTCATTTGAACAAGTTTTCCTTATGTTATATCACAGCGAAGAATAGTAAGTTTCTCTAAATCACCAAACTCTGATATTTCGAGAACATAACAAACTAATTGCGTAACCAGAATACCTCATTTGATTAAATCATACCTTTGATTTAATGTGAATTCTAGATTTATGGTAAAGCTACCTTGTAAAACACCAAAATGCCCTAAAGCATCTCTTGAATAAAGGTGTTTCTTATTACTTGACTGCTGGTAATCGTTACGGCTAACATAGTTGAATTTCAATGTCAAAATGTTGCGTCTTGTCTCACTGTACATGGATATTTCCTCCTAATTCATGGTCCATGTGGAGCGGTCCTCCAACATCTCACCAAGCTGTAGTTCAACAACGCTCCTCAACCGCTTATGCCAGTTGGCAGAAGTTTCGCCTCCAGGAACCGCATCCGATGGCTTTCTCCTTACAAGGCACAGCTATTTCGCCACACAACACAGCGATGACTCAACTAATAAGACATGGCACCATTACACAGGATTTGGCGGTGTTATGAATGAGGGCAGTCTGCACAAGAGCCGCAGAGAGGCGGAGTATCGACCACCGCTGCTCCGCTCATGTAATTCCATCAGCTATTTGGGGGGGATGGAGGATTATTCATTTTATAGATCATTGCCACTTTATTTTATTATTTCTTCCTCTATGAGCCCCAATATTTATTAGTGCCTTTTTTCATGGTGATCAATTTTGTATTAGTTATATAATTATACATCGTTAGACGCCCGCAGGGGTCCTGGATGGATTCGTGCGACGACGTCGCGTTGGGGGCCCCGGTGGAGCGCGAAAGAAACTACTACTACTACTCTACGTTAAACCTACTCTGTATCTATGTTAAACCTACTCGGTATCTACGTTAAACGTACTCTGTATGGACGTTAAACCTACTTGGAATCAACGTTAAATCTGCTCGGAGTCTGCGTTGAACGTGCTCGTAATCTACGCTGCACCTACTTTGTCACTCTTCAATTGCCCTACTACAAGGGAGTCTGCGATGACTTCGCTATGGGACTCCGGTGGAGAAAGGAAGCAACTTCTACTACTCCACCAGCTATGCGTCGGCAACGCCTCACTGCGTCGCAGCCGCGGCGGCGAGTCTATGACGGGTGCAAGAAACGCCTCAAAGTTGTCAGAAAAGCGGGAAGATTTACCTGATGATGAAAACTGGGCTGAGTACGAACGCGCAGTCGCTGTAGCGCTATCGTTCTTTCCAGCGCGAGACAGCGAGGAGATGAAGATAAATAAGATCTAATTTCTTAAATTACTCGCTGTGAAAGAGAGCAAGAAGGTTGGAGTTTGTTATCAAACAAAGAGATGTCTTACTGAGGAAAATTACAAGATATAACGAGTTACGTTGAGGCATTTACTGCTCTTTTAGAAGAGCTCATTTCTAAGGTCAGTCTGAAAGTTTATGTTACCGTAGCAGAGTTTTAATGGGAGGGCTTATTAATGGTTGTGGTACATGCAAAATGTTAGCTTCGCGACAACCAGCGCCAGGCACGTAAAGTATCCTGTGTGATCACGGGCTGTCAGCCTCAGGGGAGCTACAGCGCCAAGCACGTAGAGTATCCTGTGTGATCACGGGCTGTCAGCCTCAGGATAGATTGACGGAGTAAATTTTTATTTAGACCAATACTCCGATATTCTGAAGAAAGTATGAACTTGACCCATTGTTTTTGTTTCATTATTTGTAACAAAGGTAATGCTCTGATGTATATAAATGTTTTTTTTTGCATTCGTTCATGCAATATTTTTTTGTCAATCGAATAACATTAGTTCCAATAAATATGGCCTGTCCTTTTAGCGGTTCAAATTCGAATAAAATTTATAATATTCTGGTGCGATCTTTTCTTTCAGTGAGATAAATGTATGATATTTATTTTCCCTGTGCATACATCCTCTGTTGGATGTATGCAGTCCAACAGAGACTCGGCAGCCTCTACCTGCTTT
>SDVV010003314.1:0-21556 GCA_016164225.1 Gammarus roeselii | reverse complement strand
TATGTCATTCACACAATTTGTTTCCATGATAGGCAATGGTGCGCACTAATTCCAGTTCCTATTCCTTTGTTAACAAAGCTGTTCTCATTGTTAAGCAGGCACGCATGACTGTGTATATATCCGGCCCTGTTGCTCCCCACCGGCTTGTGGCGCAGCTGGAGAAGGCTGCAAAGGTAATAGTGAGCGACCCAAAGTCAAGTTCCTAAACTTGTTTACATAGCTGTTCTCAATATTGCACAGGCACGCATGGCTGTGCTAGCCACCTCTAGCTCCATTGGTCTAGATTGGACAGTGGGGCTGCTGCGAGGGCTGCAAAGGGGGCGAGTCAGTAGATACACATGTTCTGAGGTGGTTTAGACAAAGGGAAGGATGATTGATGGGGGATAAGTGAAAAGGGTGGTAAAAACAAACAATACTGTTGCTGGCATGCCTTTTTAGCCATATTACTTGTTTCATTAAGATAGTTCATATGTAGTATTTGTTCATCAAATCAAACTCTAGTTCTAATTATTTCAGGGTATGGAGAAATGCCCCAGTAAAAGAAGTTTGCAACTATTAAAAAAAAAATGCTATCTGTGATGAAGTTAGAAAAATTACCCTCACAACTATAAAAAAAAAGACTGCTGCATGGGACAAGCGTAGAAAGGGCCTGCCAGACCACAATTTCTGCGCAATACATTCTTGTAAGACCAATGTGTCACAAATTTAAACAAGCTCTCACTATTGGCATTCCCCAGACTTTCAAATTTTCTCATCAATTATTAGAAATAATGGAAGGTGCAGAGAATCATTGCCAGTGTGGTTTTTGTTAATAATATTCTTTGAAGTTCATGATAGAATGTTGGATTACATGGTGCTTCATGATCATAATTGTAGTTCTACATGGCATTGAATAAAAAGTTTCTAGGTTGTGTATTTTTTGAGTTGTTCTAAACTATGCAATGAATGCAGAAAGTCACCCTGAGTGATGCTAATTGTTCAGGTCTGATGTAATGATTATTTTAGAAAATACAGGCAACATAGATGTGCATCAATCATACACTGAAATAGCTGCAAATCATTAGTAACTTATATTACTAAAATGCTACGCTGAAACAACAATAAATGAAATAAACTGCAGAAAAGCTGGTCATGAATTGTCCTATCTCTTTTTCTCAGTCAATGCAAAGAAAAATTTAACACTCAACATTGTTAGCTCCATATCGAGAGAATATGGCCAGTTAAAATTAATAAGAGGCATATAATTTTTTTTTTTTTACACAACTAGGAGTGTTTATAGGAAAACTAGTAGCTATCTGATTACAAAAGCTGTTAGTAGCCAGCTAATGAAACAACAACACAAAGCCAGCTAAGCTGAAAATGGTCAACAGAAGACTAATGCCTGGTCTAAGGTGACAAAAAAAAGATTGGTCAACATTACTAGCTAGTTGATATTATAACAACAGCTAGTAGCTATATACGTAGCTAAGTATATACAAACAATTCTAAAGTTCTAAAATCGAAGTCAACTATTTAGAAGACCATTCTATTCTCACAAAGAATCCCCAAACTAGTATATCTAATTTCAGTGCCAGGGACCCACTCTGCATCTCCATCCTGCTCTTCTCTGTGCATGCGTTGTCCACACGCAGAGGGCGTCCTCCAATCTCAAATGCGTTGAGGTTCCGCATGGCTGAAAGAGCAGTTTCCTGGTCCTTATATTCACAGAAGCCATAACCTTTGGGTTTTCCCGATTCGCGGTCATGCATCAATCTAATGAAAAGAAATGGACATAGGTATAAATTACCAGCTCACAACATAGATGGTATCAAATAGCTACCTGAAAGTTGGTTCAAAATCAAGAGCATAGTCTGCCAGCTTATGCCTAGAATAGATTTGTCTAACTCTTCAATCATAGGCATAGCTACCTAAAACAGCCACCCAAAGACATTGAGCTACATAGCTGCAATTCCACACATTTTTCTTACCAAAGACACAATAAAAATGGCTAATCAATATTTGATAAATATGAATTTTAATAATCTTCTATGAGTAGCTACCTGGCTTAGCACCATAACATGAAAGCATACCAACACACACACATGAAGGAAGAAGAGCGGCTTTCAGTGTAAAACATATGTCAAAAATACAATACATATTCAGATTTTTGATTGAAAATATTCAAGGTTTTTCTGATAGCTAGCTGGCAATAGTGCAAGTCTTGAATGATTGAAAATGTGACCAAATTTTTCTTTTCCTCTAGTGGATAGAAAACCCGATAGGCTACAATCTGTGAATGACATTGTTATAATATTATAAGTTGGTAGCAAATAATTGAGAGTATAAAAAAATATACAGCACCTTTAGAAAGAGCATGTCTTAATCAGCAGTGAGGTATCTTTCCATATAATGAATATTGTTTAGCTAAACACACCTGAAAACTCAAATTTAAATGTTTGCCATTGACTGATATCTTTCCTGACGCTCATAGCCTCATGCAGATGTTGGGAGTAGATGTACTCTACCTTTGCTATCTCAGAAATACAAGGGCCAATTTTCATTCTAAAAAATGCTTGCAAAAAAACACACTGTTTTCTTAATTTCATCAGAGAAATTATTTCTCTACCATTACTGCAAAGACATGATATGAAACACAAATAGTTTTTCAACTAGGGTAGTGTTAGTTTATAGAAACATCATGAACAAAAAGCTTGCATTTGAATAAAAAAGGAAGTCTTCACATTGTGCAGGTAGCTAGCTCAATTTTGTTCAAACTTAAGTTGTCCAAAGACAAGACCCAATTCCTGCAGAGAATTGGGTCTTGTTGTAGACGTGGTTCTTCTTGACTTCTCTATGGCATTTGATGTTGAGTCCCACTCTGTGTTGGTGCATAAGTTGCAGTGTCTGGGGGTTTCAGCTTGGCTACTGTTCTGGCTATCAAGTTTCCTAACTGCCAGGGAAATGAGAGTTGTTTGTGGGGGAGCAGTAAGTGGTCCCAGGGCTGTTGACAGTGATGTGCCACAAGGTTCAGTACTTGGCCCGGTATTAATTCTAATTTATGTCAACTATATCTCCTCGTCTGTGTCATGTAAGGTTAAGGCCTTTGCTGATGATTATAAGTTGTATTCAGGGGTTGATGCAAGAGAGATCTCTTGCCTGGCTGGACTTCAAGCGTGTGAGAGCTTATCCTTGTTCTGTACTGGCAATGGGCGTATTTACCGCCTTGAACCATCTGTATCAAACCTTTGCCATCCAGAGTCATGCTCAGTATGAGGAGCATCTCATGGATTGATTTTGCAAGTGTCCAAAGCTCTTTCACTCATACATCCGCAATAAAAAGTAGGGTCGTTTATCCGTTGTTGGTCCTCTTCGCGCTGCTAGTGGTGAGTGTGTTGACTGCCCCCAGGTCATGAGTGAAACTTGCTGATGCGTTTGTTTCCATTTTTGTTGTTGATACTCCTCCTAATCCAGCTCCCAATCAGGTCTTTCATGAAGGTATGCTTGATCCAGGTGTCACTCATGCTCATGGGCTCAGCGTGTTGTTAGCTCTAAATAATTAATCGGTAATAGGGCCCAATAGTTTACAACCTAAGCTTCTGAAAAATTGTGTGGGTGCACTGTCAGGGCCTTTGTTAATTCTTTTTCAAAGTTCATTTCTTAGTGGAGTTCTTCCAGACTTGTGACTGGAGTCAATTGTGATCCCCCTGTTCAAGGATATGTCAAGGTACGATCCTCTGTACTACCGCACCCTGTCAGTCTAACCTCTGTGTGCTGCAAGAGTTTAGAAAGTATTATTGTTTCCGGTCTGGTCAGTTTCATGAGAGTAATGAGATTTTCTCCCCTCACCAGTTTGGATTCTGGAAATTTCGGTCTACTGGGTATCAGCTTCTCTTAGCTTATTTGGATGTTTCAGACTGGGTTGATGATGGCTTTGTTGTGGATGTTGTGCTGCTCAATTTTTCAAAAGCATTCAATGTGATTTCTCATGATGTGAGAAATCACATTGAATGTGGGAGTTGGGCCAGTTTAGCTTGGCTGGATTAGTTTGTTTTAGGCTGGTCGCTCTTTGAGGGTTGCTGTTGGTGGGTGTAGTAGTGAGTCTAGAGAGGTGGTTAGTAGTGTGTTGCAGGGTTTGGTGCTGGGCCCTGTACTAACTCTGATCTACGTTAATCACATCACAAATGGAGTGCTATATTCTTATAAAGCATTTGCTGATGACTAGAAGCTGTACCTTGGTACAGCTTCTAGTCAGCTGTACCTTGGTACAGCTTCTAGTCAGATGCACATCAGACATATCGTGGATTATTGCTTGTCGGTGTGGAATGTGGGTTTTCTTGGGGATTTGAGATTGCTCAAGTCTGTGCAGAGAAGATGGAGGAGAAATGTGGATGTTCTGGCTGGATTGGATTATTTTTCCAGTCTGCAGTGACTTGGCTTATTATCTGTATGAGGAAGGTTTCTCAGGGCAGACCTTATTAATTAATGGAAGATCATCTGCAGGTTGGATGGTGGCGCCAACCTTGGGGGTAATTTTTCGGAGAGCTCCTGATGCAGGAACACAAGGCCATCCCTACGAGTCTTTGATGCCGGCTTGTAATACAGACATCAAGAGAAGATTCTTTGGAGCACAATGCGTTTGGTTGTGGAACAGTCTTCCAGGTTTTGTGGTTGTCTGATTTCCTGGCTGCATTCAAGGGGTTGCTTGTGTAGTTTCTGGGTGATGTTCTGTTTGAGTTTGTTTAGGTTGGGGGAGGTTCTTTTGTGACCTGTTGGTATTCTAGCTTTGAATCTACCTGCTGGATGCTCACCCTCCCCTCCTTTTGCTGTGATGCTGGAGTTGTGTGTCTGTGTGTGCGCATGTGCAAATGCATGTGTGTGTCTGGATGTGTGGCTTCTTCATATGCTTTTTTGTTGTATTATTAGGCCAAATATTAGGCCGAAAATCCAGCAGCAAAACCACCTTTGTAATTTACCCTCCACTAACGACGGAATCACTCAGATTCAAATCCTTATCGCAGAAATTGATGCAGATATCCGGGAGCAACAGACAAATCTATGACTGGACATGCTTGCAAACACTAACTTCCAAACCTCATCGTCAAAATCATGGAAACTCATTAGGAGCCTCAACAATGCAAACACAAACTACATAGACACACATGAGGCTATCCTTCCACCCAACACCCAGACCATACCATAAGACCAACAACAAACAGACATACGCAACAAACACTATACAAACACTTGCCACCTACCGCACCACCCAGACAACAGGAGGATACTCAAACAGCTACACAGATTACAGACTGATCCAAACATGGAAACTCCCTCCACACCAGCCATGACATGACATGTTACTGGGTTTGTTCTACCTATGAGCCCAAGCAGTCTTTATCCTGGTGACATGGTACCTTACCTATGCAATTGTTGTCCTGAGTGTTATTTCATTCATGAGTGTGTTAGCATATGAAATGATTAGTTTTTTGGTTGGTTTCCAACTTATTATCAATGAGCTGTTGCTATGTCTGAATTGTCATAAACTATCTTATTCTATCACTTGGTTATTAACTTGGCTGCAGCTGTACTGGGTAGTTTTTAGCTGTTCTATATTATCAATTGAACTCTTTAGAGTAAGTGGGGTTTGGTGATAAGCAATAGGAATAATAAGTACTATTAACCATTTCTGTTCAAGTTTCATAGGCTTCATAGTTGTTTTGCTTTCACTTTAATTTCAACAACATGTGTTCAAGTCAGTTGAGTTATAACTTCTTTTGCTCATATGAATATGCATATCTCTGTATTAGCTTTGATACTATTTTTGCACTTTATTTTTTGTGAAGCTAAATCTACTTTATTAGGGTTTTTCTTGTATTAGCTATCTACATACTTTCTTTCCTGAACCATCCTTTCTTTACTCAAGTATTTACCTTGCTCATTTATTTCCCTTAATTTACATTTGTTATTTTTCCTTCATTGAATTAATGATTTCCCACTTGCTGAAGTTGATTTGCCTTTCAATGCCATTATCCCTCAATTACTAGTTTTGATTCGGTTCCCTTGTTTTCATTGTAGTAATACACCCTTTGCATTATCTTCTAACTTCTTATTAATCCCCTCCATACATTTCTTACTTAATGTTCTACAAGGACCTCAATGAATGATGTCATGATTTTCGACTCATATTGATTATTCTATATTTATCTCTTGTGCAAAATAGTCACCTGATCATGCTTCTTTACCTACCAGTTCTTTACCTGGCCATATCCTTATATACTTGACCTATATTCTTCTTTACCTTTACCTAACCTACATCCTTCCTATACCTGTGAATATCCTATTCCTTTTCCCATTCATGACCAGCCATCCTATCCGAAGTTCTAAATTTACACGGTTCACAAGCAATACTACCAGTAAATTACCCTCATTCCCAGTTTATGACAATATATAAATTCAAGTGGAGACAGAACTCTTTAATTTCACCCTTTGTTACTGCCATTAAATTAAATTTGGGCTTCCACTAATATTAGGACCATCATAATTAGAAGTGGAATAAAATTGTCCCACCCGCATGCGCGGAGGGTTACAACAATAGCCATTATCCGCTAGACCAAAAATTCCTCAGCAGCAGGCCCAGACAACATATCGTACATTAACCTTGAATGTCTAGGGCCACATGCTATTGTGACCCTTACAGACTTCTTCAACTTTTCCATACTACACAATACCCAACACCTGGAAACAAGCTAATATCATACCAATCTTGAAACCCAACAAAGTTCCTAGAGATCCAGCCTCATACAGACCCATTTCCTTCTTCCCAAACCCCTAAAAAATCTTGAAGACTGGTTCTGAACAAAATTAATGCACACATTTCACTCTCCTTCTACGCAACATAGTTTTAGGGCACAGCACTCCACCACCATGCTCCTCACCAACCTCACCCAGACCATCCCTGAAGGCATGAACAAAGATAAAAACAGCCAAACAAACACTGATATGCGCTATCAACATTTGTAAGGGCTTTGACACAGACCCAAGATATGTCCTTATAAACAAAATACTCAACACTCACATCCATTCAAATTTAAAAAAGTGGCTTGCTAATTTCCTCTCCGGTAGACATGCACACACTGTCTACAACAACAAGCCTTTGCAAATCCACAATTCCCCAATGGTGTCCCACAGGGATCTGTGCTTTTCCCCTCCTTTTCAATGCCTTTATGCGCAACTTGTCCATTCCAACAGAACCCAATACCCACATCAGTTCATACGCAGACTATCTCAAACTTATTACTGTTAACTATCTCACAACAGTTAACTGGAGCTGCACACCTCCAGCAGTACCTGAACTCCCTTGAAGTCTGGCTGCTGGATAATAGAATGAAGGTGTCTGCAAGCAAGTTGTCTCTGGATACTAGTGAACACAGCATCCACCCTCATGTCACGCTCAGCAACACCCTCATTTCCAACAGCTCCACAACAACCATCCTTGGAGTAACTTCTGACATGGAGATGACATTTAAACCTCACATAGCCAACATTGGCACCCAAACCAGACCCAGACTGAACGTGTCTCGGGTTTCTTACCTTTGCAGCCCCCAGGGGCTCAGCATACCTGATTATCAGGTGCACCAAGTCAGGAGAGGCTAGCACAGCCATGCGCGCCAGCAACTACAAGGACTCCGCAGAACAACAAACCGGAAGATGTCGGAAGAGATGCGCACCATTGGCTTTCAGAAAACATACCCAAAGCCACCCATATAAAATACACTAGGCACAACTACAACCAAGCAAAAACCAAGAAAGCCAAAAATACTTAGATACATATGCATACACATCAATGATAAATGTATAAATACATATACAAAGAGCAATCAGAAACAATGAACAGGACAAATCACACCACTAAATCACCAACATGACCAGAAACACAACAAGCTCTTAAAATTCAATCAACTTATCCCCCAAAAACTCAGCCAATCCCTCCTTGAAAGCAGAAATGGTAGACAATTCAACAACAGCAGCAGGCAGCTCTTTCCATAACCTAATGCAGCAAACATTAAAAAAAACTACCCGACACATCCACAGAGCAGCAAGGCCACAAGAGTTTGTGCCGATGTCCTGTGTCCTAACATCCAGCAACCTTTGGAACAGAATGTACAAATCAAAACCCTCAGTGTCACAGCACAGAATTTCCCAATACATTATGAGGCCACTTCTCAGCAGCCTGCCCTTGACAGAAAACAAATATAGAGCCATCAGCCTGTCATGGTAGGACACCTCAGACAGACCATGCACCTGTTTGGTCCACCTCCTCTGAACAGACTCGACAACTTCACATCATGTACATGACCAAGATTCCACACACAGGAGCAGTAATCGAGAATGGGCCTGACATGCATCACAGTGTGACCATAAAACCTGGGTTTCTGTTCACTGTCAACCTGAGCAAGTCACTACAAAGACAAGCAGCTTGTCTCACAACTTCACTGACATAGCCATGGAACTTAAGACCAACATCCACATAAACTTCCAAATCGCATTGAACTTGGACAAACTGCAAATGGGTAACCCCAAGTGTGTAAACAGCCTCTGCACCAGGACCAATCCATCCAGCAAAATGTGTTCTAAAATGTAAAACAACACACTTGCTAGAGTTGAGTGACAAATTCCAAGAAGATGCAGTCTGGAATAATTTGTCAAGGTCCCCTTGCAAAGCAGAGACACCACCAACAACATCATGACAATGGAACGACAAATAAATGTTAAAATCATCAGCCAATGCACCAAACTTAGATACAAGGCCATCTGTTGAAAAATTAACACATATAAGGAAGAGGACTGGACCCATAACTGAGCTCTGTAGAACCCCACTCAGAACATCCCACAACTAAATATTCACTCCATCAATGCCACCAGAAATAATTCGAGAATCGAGATTATCACCAATCCACCCAACACAGCCTTGGAAACTCCAAGAGCCTTCAACTTCAGAAGCAAACCGTGATGGAAAACATCAAATGCTTTTGAAAAATCAAGCATGGCCATATCAACAACAAAGCCAGCATCAACTGACAACTACATCCGAATAGACCTGCAATATCTGATCCTCTATTGATCTAGCCTTTTGAAATCCCAACTGTCTAGAAGAAAGGAGCTGGTAAAACTAAATAGTCCACCAGCTCAGCAGCAACAATCCTCTCCATGGACTTGCAACAAACATCAGTATGACTAACTGGACGATAGTTGAGGAGATCATATCTAGATTAAGTTTTAAAAATTGGAATCGCCAATAAACTCTTCCATGCATCAGGGAGCACTCTACTCTGAAGAGAAAGGGTAAAGATTATAAAGCAAGGCTGTGTCAGTTGCACAGCACACTCACTCAGCAACTTCAGGTGAAGTCCATCCATGCCCATTGCTGAACTAACATTAAGCCCCAACAGAACCTCAAGGACATTACAAGACCTTATGGCACACTCGCTCATTTCACCATCGTACAACTGAAAAGGGGCAGGATTATGAGAAACATCCACTCTATACATGCCAGAGAAGGCAGACAACATGAGCTCAGCCATCTCCAGCAGGCCATAAGCCAGCTGTCCACTTGCATCACAAAGTGGTACTCACTACAATCTACTACAGTCACTCCAAGGAATCAATTATAACACACAACAAAAAATTCATCCGGCCCATTATCTCTGATGCAAACACGGCTTGGTCCTCGGACCTTGCACCCACACATATTACCTCCCTGTTAAAAGATACAGAACACAGCCTTGCGCATTGCAACGGGCTGTACACAGACCACTCCCATTCCAAACTTGCATGAAGAAACCAAGGTCTTCCCTCTCAAGCATCAAATTGATATGAGAGGGACCCAATTATTAAAAAAAAATCAGACCTGGCACACCCCTACCACAACTTACTGAACCCTTGTCCAACCAGCCAACACCCACATAACACACCAGCAACACACTTTGGTTCCCTTTATGCCACCATTCCTGAACCTACAGATAGCACATCTAAGCACAAACAGATACACCCACACTTCACAGCTCTTGCATTAGATGAACACATGAGTCAACACAATCTAGCAAAGCCACCCACCTGGGGTGGACGTGGAGGAGTTGGGGCTGCCCAGGGGTGACATGTCCACCCGTCTAGGCTGTGGTGCAGGCACCACATGGCCCTACAATCATACCAGCGTAGACTGGGAAATTTCCCTTCCGATCTCTGCTTGGGGTGCTGGGTTTCACCCACTCGACCATTGCACCAGGCTCCACCATAACATCACGTCAGTGCTTGATCTATGCAAGCAGCAACGCAACCGCATCAACCCCCGCAGCGGTGCAGGCCTAATGTAGGGCCTGTCACCCGCTGTAGCACTCCCAAAACACACACACGTCGGTGGGTTCCCAGGCTTCCGGCTGTGGGGTGGCCGTGGTTCCTCAATTGCAGGGGGAGTTGGGGATGAGCAACAACGATAACACACCATCAACAACATCATGATGCTGGAGTGACAAATTTTAAAATCATCGGCTAATGCGCCAAACTTGGACACAAGGCCATCGGATAAAAAATTAACATATACAAGGAAAAGGATTGGATCCAAGACAGAGCACTGAGCACCCCACTCAGAAAATCCTTCGGCTCACAATTCACTCCATCAACGCCAACACACCTAATTCAAGAATTGAGAAAGCCACCAATCCACAACAACAAAACCTACAATGCTCAGCCATGTTTATAATTCCACAGCCAGTTGAAGGAGACAAACCACATCATCTTCAGAAGCAAAACGGGATGGGATACAACATCAGATGCCACTGAAAAGTCAAGCCTAGCCATATCCACAACCAAGCCAGCATCAACAGACTTAACTACATCTGAATAGACCAGCAACATTTGATCTTCCATTGAACTAGCCTTCCAAAATTCAAACTGTCTGGAAGAAAGGAGCTAGCCACCAGCTCTGCAGCAATAAGAGATAGCGTTGACCGGGGTGATTCCCTGTGGTCAGCAACACCAAGTGACTCTCCGCAACCCCCTTTGGGCACTAAAACGTTGGAAATGTCACTATTGGACTACGGAACTTGAAAAAGCAGATCTTTTTTAGTAAGTGTCATTTACTTGTATAAATTTGATAAGCGCACAGAAATTCTGAAAAATTGCTGGAGTAAAGATGTGTTTTTCACGTCCATGATAATTTTGATTTGATTAAATCAATGTTCAGCTAACTTTGATGCTGTGGCTAGAGTTTTCTTTAGATTTAGAGCCAAATTTGGTGGCAATAATCCGAATATGTTTTAGTTTGTTGCATAAGAAGGATTTCAATATGAAATGTAAACTTTTATAAATATATACAAATATACAACCACGGAGAATCAGCCCAGGTAAAAAAAGGATCGGGGGGTGATTCCCACACCTATTTTGTTAATAAAAATCGATTTTTTCATGAATTAAAAGTAATGAAATGCATTTCTCAATACATATAAAGACATCTTGAAGTAAATGACCCAAAATTATGACACCACAGCAAACTTAAAAATATGTTACTAATTTTATAATGACCCGATGTTTATAACACACGGTAACAAGTCTAGGCCCATGTGTCAACTCATGTACAACACCCAGGAACAACCTTTCTTCACCATATTTTCATGTCAACATAACGATACCTTTCCTAACATGCTTTGTATTCATGTTAATGCAATTAGCTTTATATAGAAATGGAGAAATACATTCTTTTACTTGTTTTATTGTATTAAAAAATATCATTTTGTCATTATATTTGCTCATTTACCGATACTTTAGGGTCATAATTAGTTCAGGATGTGAAGAAATGACTTCCAGTAAAGTTAGTTTGCAATTATTAAAGAAAAAAAATGTTCCCCATTGTAAAATCCATAACAAAATTCCCTTGACAGTCAGGTATGACTGCAGCAAAAGATGAGCAAGGAAAAGACCTGTCAGACCTAATATTTGACGTAACATTTCATATTGAGCAACTGATATATAGCTACTAATATAGGCATGCTCTTTCTATTGGTACTCTCAAACGTTCAATTCACATTTTAATTATTGATAAATGGGGGGTGCATGGAATCACCGTTTGGTGTGGAGAATCACCCCTGATTAGGGGCCATAGCTTGTCACATGGTTTATGTAATTTTTTTTATGATACAGTTTTGAAACTTACGTTGCTTTATGGTCAAAATAGTAGCTATACACACCATAAATACGTTAATGTTGTAGTTGTGCACCTAATTGATTTTTACCTTTGGATTATGGCTGTTCATCAGCCTCCTTCTTATACCATTTCAACTAAACTTTTAACCTGGCAAAGAGATGATCATTGCAGATGATTTTAATTTACCAACAATTGACTGTTCATTGGACTTTATTGATAGCTACAATCGGCCTATTGACATGCAATTTTTTTTACTGTTCATTATCTCTTGGACTTCTACAGTGGGAAGAGCCTACTTTAATACACTGGCAATAAACTGGATCTTCTCACATCTGAGGGTGATAGTGTTGGTGAGGTGTTCGTGTTGCCGCTGTTGCCTTGCTGCTAGCATTCTCCTTTTGTGTTACGAGTACATCTTCAGTAGGAAGGGGCCAGAGCACGTGGTCATAGGGGAGAGACATATTTGACACAAGGGGATGTATGCCAGAATTTTGGAGGCATTGTCCCACATCAACTCAGCTAGGGGCTACAATTCAGCTATTCTTCAGTGTATGAAGATTTTTCCTTTCTTCAGTCAATATTGTTGTCCTTCATTGATAAGTTCATACCTCTTATGCCTGTTCGCACTGGCCACCCAGGGGCTGTCAGGGCGCCCTTCCCTCTTGACATCAGTTTGCGGTAAATCAATGGAAAGAATGGTTGTATCCCAGTTGGCTGAGTCTCTTTGGAGCAACAATATTCTGTTATCTAATCAGTATGGCTCTCAAAGAAACCGCAGCACTGAGGACCAATTGCTGTTGACCTATGATGATGTTGGGAGGTGGATTGATGAAGGATATATTGTGGATCCCATAATGCTGTACTTCTCAAAGGCATTTGAAGTGGTGAGTCATACTGTACTTCTGTCTAAGTTAGAATCCTGGGGCATTTGAATTCTTTGCTAGCCTGGATCTCAGCCTTCTTTTAAGGCAAGTGATAAGCATTTGTTTGAGTGGCAGCAGGAGCAGTCCAGTTGCTGTGACAAGTGGTTTGCCTCAAGGTTCTGTCCTTAGGCTGCTGCTGTTTTTGATCTATATTATTCACATCTTCAGTGGTCTTCAATGCAAGTTCAAGGCATTTGCTGATGACTACATGTGGTACTTAAGATATCATGGAAGGACACCGAGTCTGCCGATCAGAATGTCCAGTCACTGCTAAGTGGCTTAGATACAGTTGACACGGTTGCAAGGTCCCAGAACCTTGGACTGAATCCTGATAAGTGTGTTGTGTTGCGCTTATATAGAGGTCGCATTGATTTTGATGCTTTGGTTCCAGCTAATCAGTAGCTACATCCTGCAAGGCAGAGTATTGAAGTTTGTCCCTACACATAAAGACTTGGGTGTCAATGTAGATAACAGTCTCTGATTCCACCATCATATTCCTGTGGTGGCTGCAAAGGCTGGTGGGTTATCCAATGTTTGTTGAGATCAACTGTATGCAGGTCACGTGAAGTTATGCTGTTGCTAAATGTTTTGCTAGTGCAGGCTGCTGGAGTCTGACATGGATTATGAGGGTTGTTTGAGGAGCCCGGATTGGTTTTCTGTCAAGGTTCAGTTTCTTAGGGCAGACCTGATCATATATTGAAAAATTTTGCATTGTAAATCAGAGGATTTGCTGAATAATTTTTTTGGGCTCCGATAGTTGGTACTACAGGTCATTTGCTGAAGCTGGTGTTTCCTCCTTGCTCTTCTGATGTCTGCAGTAGGTTCTTTGTGTGAGATGTGTTGGTGTGTGGAATGGCTTGCCTGCTGACTTAGTGCAGCTTACAGATGTCACTCACTATAAGCAAGCCCTCGCTTATCAGATGAATGTGGAACTTTTAGCTTTTGACTAGGCTGATTAGGTGTAATTCATTTGTAGGGATGAGTATGCATGTATGCATATAGGTTTGTTTGTTCTAATTTTGTGACTATCAGAACTGCTGTATGATCAGCTGCCTGAAGCACAAATTTCCTGATTTTTTTTATTGCCCCATATTTTGCTGTGCTTTTGGAGTCTGGCATGCTGCATCTTGTCACGCTCTGCACTCAGCCCTTGCTGGGGTGCAGGGCCTTCTTGAGGCACTCAAGGTAAGAGACCAAGGTGTGCAACACCACACATCTGAGGAATATGCTTGTAGGGGCTTTGGGGCCACTATCTAGTAAAATAATTGATTATTGGTGTTCATTTGCAAATGCAACAATATGAAATTCCAGGTTGTCTGTGTGACTTCTAACCGTGAGTTTCCCAGGTAGCTACTGCTGGTAGGTGACGCTAAGTAGATTCAGTTTTATTTGTATGTGGTAATGTACATGTATAAATAAATATTCTTAAATTTTGTGTTGTGACTAACAAGATTGCTGTATGATCAGTTGCCTGAAGCACAGATTTAAAGATTTTTCTGTATCATTGCTCTGCCTTGCTTTTACAGTTCTGGAGTGATGTGGCATTTGTGCATCGTGTCTTTCCCTAAACTCTGGCTTTCACTTGGGTGCTGGGCAGTCTTGAGGATACCAAGGTGAGAAACATCAAAGTATTGGCAGATATTGGAAGCACTTTGCTAATCTTGATATGAGTACCTTCACCATTTGCAGATACCTCTCAATACAGATGCTGATACCACCAAAATTGGACAATGCTTGCTGATACTGATACCTTGTTGCATCCCTAATATATAGCTACTGTATACATACAAAATATATATAATATTTACAATATACAAAGAAAAGTATAGTATAGTAACAATTATCTTATTAGGTTTAACCTTAAGAAAATCTGCATCAGAAACATCATGACACATGAAATAGGTTTAAACTCTTTATTAAAATCAGCTAGCTACTTACTTGAAGGATACAACTGGACCAACTTGACTGAAGATTTCTCTTAGTTTATCTTCTGTGGCTTCATATGGAATATTACCCACTGTAATAAAAAAACTGCATTTTAGGATAAAATAGAACAGGTAATAGCTATATACTCAATATGCCAAGCCTCAGATAAAACAGATAACATTTATCCAGGACACCTCTTTGATCAATTATTTGTTTTCTATAATAAAATTATGCAGACCAATACTTTATCAATTGCATCTACAACAACAATTTTGGAAGACCAATTTGATAAACAATTGGTGACCAGTTGCAATTTAGAGAGCTATCTCTGCAACAGAGATTGCTCTCTAAATCACAATCTGCCTCTAATTATTTCCAAAATTGGTCTCCAAAATTTATTGTAGATGATGCAATTAATGAGGTATTGGGTCTGCATTACCTATCAGCTATAAGAGATGGAAATAATTGATCATAGGGGTGAGTGTGATCTGGAGAAATTTCTTGAAAGAATAGTTAGGCTGTAGACATCCATGGAGATAAGGACACACTCATGTCTAGGAACTAACATCCTAGATGTAACCAATAAGGGGCTTCAGTGCATCAGTCTGATTTGAAAATGTGCTAGGGGTCCATCCAGGCATGAATCAGTCTTTACTATGAGAAAACAAACGTAGAACTTTACAATTATTTTATGTGTGGTGAAACCAACTTGGAATTTAGTTCAAGCATTAGTGATGAAAACATCTTGCCCCCAGACGAGTCAAAGAAATAGTCTACATATTATAAAATAAAATCACCAGCAGTAAAATTTGACTTCCAATTCACCATCTTGTTGGGCAACTAAGTTTAAAATTAGCAAAGTCTTTGAAGTTATCCAGGTTAACGTAGTTAAAGCATTTTATTTAGACAAGATACCAACCAACAGACAAACAACACATACCAATCTCAAAACCTATAGAATGGGTCATCGATATGAAAGGTAGGAGGCCAGCCTGGGTAGTTTTGGGCTGCTCCCTTCGACATACTCCATTTAGACTATGTCCTTGCTAATAACAAATGAGCCACAAATAAATTAGACATTCTTGAAAGGAGAGTTGATGCCTCAATATTTAGGTCTAAAATGTTTTAAAAAGGGTATGAATGCAACACCTAAGATAAAATATTCAATCAAAAATAATAGCCAAAATTTTTGAGCATTACTATGCTCCTCATCAGCAGCTAAAAGAGTCCTGGCTTTAATCCCCTTTTTATAACACTTTAGACCTTGGAATTTGAGTTTTATTGTTCCCCTGCCTAATAATAACTGTTTTAGCCACTGATGAGGAACATAGTATTGCTCACAAACTTTGGCTATTGTTTTAGATCAAAGCTTTTACCCAAAGTGTGGCTTTAATCCCCTTTTTAGATATTTCTAGTTGCTCTTCAATCAGAAACCTGTCATTCATATTATGGACATTTACCTACTGCAAAATAGTAGTTAAGAAAGTTGTGTAGGAAAATACCAGCTGACTAGGTATTGTTGAACATTAACTTGACATCAAAGATTAAGATTGCAAGGATAATTGTTTAGCAACCATAAGTTTGCTACAGTACATAGCTACGAGTGTTTCTTAACCTACTTGGAGTTACAGGTTTTACACCAGCAATAACTGCATAACTGATTATCTTCTTAAAAATGTGTAAATGCTGTTAAGAGGACCAAGCATGTGCAATAAGTCAGCCTGTGTTGAATCAATGCAGCACACTGCAAAAACAAGTTGTTCCATTAGCAATATGTAGCTAGACAATAATGCAACTCAACCAATCACACTATCATCAGCATCATTAAAAAAATAGACCAAATGATTGCAATCTGTACATGAATTTCATAATTGCATAGGTAATCAATATTTATATATGTAGCTATTCAAAGATGCTGCACACTTGTAGATGAACTTACCAAATACAGAGCGCAGAGATTTCTCCACCACAGCTGTGGTTTCAGCCATGTTTAAGTAGATGTAGAGATTAGAGGTCAATAAGATATGACTCTAGGCTCAACCTGGCAGTGAAATGATCCAATAGCTAGCTATTGTAGGGCAGCCATAGCAAGCAAGAAACCAAAATAAATAGTGTAATGCTCAGTAGCTAGAACTTATAATTGAGAACAAAAATTGCTTGTAAAAGAAAAACATTATTGAATTTCAAAATCTGAAGAAAACATGTTAAGTAGTAGCAAAAATAAAGAAACAACTGCGATCAAATTAATACTGGGAGACTCATAGTCTAGTCAGTGTTTCTCTTCATGCATAAATGTAACAATAAAGCTGCAATCAATTATTAAAGAGGAAGGAACTCTTCAGAAATAGTGTTGAGTCAACCGGAGTGATTCCCCGCGGTCGGCAACAGGGGGTGACCACGTCTTTTATCGTAACAGTAAAGAGATCATTTTTTTGCAATATTCACTTATTTACTCATACTTTAGTGTTGTAATTGGTTCAGACTGTGGAGAGATTACTTCCTGTAATGTTAGTTTACAATTATTGAAGAAGAACTTTATTTTGCTTGGTGAAATCTGAAGAAAAAAAAATCCCTTCAACAGTCGGGTATGACTGCAGTAAAAGACTAGTAACAAAAGAACGTGTCAGACAATATTAACCTAACATTTTATTTTAAGCAACTGATATATACTAATATAAGCATACTCTATCTAGTGCTACTCTAAAACTTTTGATTTGAGTTTTAATTTTTGATACATGGGGAGTGCGGGGAATCACCCGTTTGTTGCAAGGAATAACCACCTGATTAGGAACCAAAGCTTACCACACGGTTTTTCATGAATAACTATTTTTTAGTCGAGGATAGAATGTTGAAACTTACCGTGCTCAGTGGTCATAATAGTAGCTATATATACACACCGTATATACAAAGTTTCTCGGACACATATTTTATGAGTCATTTCAAAGTGTGCGGAAAATGCAGGGAGTCACCTTGGTCAATGCTATCTGCTATTGCTAATTGCAAAAAGGAGGGACCTTTGTCCATTATCAATAAAATTCCATCGGATTTTGTAGCGTCAACCGGGGTAATTTCCCGCGGTCGGCACCACGAGGTGACTCCCCGCACCCCCATTTTTGGGCACCAAAACGTCCAAAATGTCACCATTTGACTACCAGACTTGAAAGAGCAGGTCTTTTTTAGTAGGTATCAGCTACTTGCAGAAATTTGATACGCCCACAGAATTCATGAAAAATAGCCTGAGTGAAGATGCGTTTTTTAGATCCCGGATGATTTCGGTTCGGAAAAATCAGCGTTCGGCAAACTTAGATGCTGTGGCTAGAGTTTTCATTGGATTAGGGTCAAATTTGATGGTGGTACTCCAAATATGTCGTAGTTTGCTATCTAAAAAGGATTTTGGAAAGAAAAGTAAACTTTTGTAAATATATACAAATATACAAGCCCGGGGAATCACCCCATGTGAAAAAACAATCGGGGGTGATTCTCAGCACCTATTTTAGTCAAGAATATCTTAGTTTTTCTTCAATAAAAGTAATTAAATGCATGTATTTACACATATAATGACATCTGGAAGTAAATGACCCAAAATAATGATACCACAGCTAATTTCAAAATGCGTAAATAATTTTATAATGACCCAATGTTTATGACACATGGCAACAGGTTAGGCCTATGTATTAATTTATGTTCAACACCCTTACCTAGCATGCTCTGTATTCATGTTAATACAGCTAGTTTGCTATAGAATTGGATAAATACGTTTTTTACTTGTTTTATCGTATTATTGAAAAGATTTTTTTTTTTCCAAGAATAGCTCATTTACTGATACTTTAGGGTCATAATTGGTTCAGGGTGTGGAGAAATTACTTCCAGTAATGTTAGTTTTCAATTCTTGACAAAAAACTTTGTTACCCCCAGTGAAATCGGGAAAAAAATCCCTTCGACAGTAGAGTATGACGGCAGCAAAAGATGAGCATCAAAATGACCGTAAATAGGAAGTTTCTCAGCTGCGTACTTTGTGAGTTATTTCAATGTATGCGCAAAATGCAGGGAGTCACCCCGGTCGACGCTACATGGGGAGGCGCGGGAAATGACCCCGTTCAGTGCGGGAAATCACCTCCAATTAGGAGCCATAGCTTGATGCATGGTTTTTTGTATATATATATTTTTTGGTTATGATAGAATGTTACAACTTACAGTGCTTCATGGTCATAGAAATAGCTATACACACCGCAAATACAAAGTTTCTCGGCCGTATACTTTTAGAGTTATTTTAAAGTGAGCGGAAAATGCAGGGAGTCACCCCGGTCGATGCTATTTGAAATTTTATACTTAGATCTTATTTGTGTTTATATATATATGTATATTTACATTTAAATTTATATTCAGCTATTCAGCCAGTTTTATGAGCTAAAATAAAGCATATTTTTTCCCAGTTAATTAATTCCATCAATTTCTTTTCTTCAACCTCAAATGAATGTTCTACAATTTCAACTGATCATAGTGAGGGTAGCTATGTACTTTGCCCACTCAGGTGACCCCTGTCACAGATTATAGACATATTTTTCAAATTAATAGATTTATGGCTGCAAATTAAATAGCGCTAACCAGGGTGACGCCCTACATTTTCCATGTGCTCTGTAGTAAATTAAAAAAGCACAAAATTGAAACTTTGTATTCACGGTGAGTAAAATGTCCATCATGACCAAGAAGAAACGTAAGTTTCAACACAATCGTCAACCCAAAAAACATTATATATACACAAAAAATTATTAGGAGAGTCCTGCCCCCCCTCAGCTAGGGTCATACCCCTTACCAAATAAAGTGATTCCCCACACCCCCCCCCTTATTTCTCAATGCTAATAGCTATGTAAAAAAATTCAGTTTTGTTATAGGTAGTAGCTACCAAAATATTTCTTCAAAAAAATCTACTGAATTTTAATGTCTGATGGGTCATATGTATATTTGAGCACTCCCATGCCATTTAATAACTGAATTTTCCAAAGGTTTATCACCATTCGCATTTGATAACGAGCAGATTATCAACTGAGCCATAAGCATTGTTGATGTTTGAGAAAAGTCACTTGAGTTCTGTGATTCATGTTTCTGTGCATTCACATTTGTTTGTATAAAAATTGATAACTAGAAGTTGGAAATATGGTTTACCAATTGAAACTAGACATTCCTCTTCACACTAGTGTATATACAGGAATCGAATTTGTTCCCCTACCGATTAATAACTGCAGGAGTCATCATTTTGGCAGGAGAGCATATTTTCTGCAGACTCGCCATTAGAAGTCAAAGAGTATTAACTGCTTCCAACCAAGATGGGTGCTTAAGGTGTTGGTGATGAGGTGAGAGTAAGGGACAGAAAAGATCTCAATACGACGATTGCATTGTGGTTTAGGTGAAGAAAGAAAAAAAGGAGTGCAAAGTATTACAAGGGATGGCGGAGTAGTCACAATGAGTGGATCTTGCTGGACAGCTTCTCGCATCCAGTTTAATGTAGAGGCTAAGGTGTCTGATGCTAATCAGTCTTGACACGAGTCTGTTGGCACGGTTGCGCCTTGTGTGGCCTTGCTGGAGGCCTATGAGGGCAGCAGCATCTCTGCGGCTGAAGTTCATCGAAGGACCAGCGTCAGCGGAAGCTTCACAAATACACCTTCAAAGTCCCAAATATGTGAGGCATCAGTGGCCTGTAAGTCTGGGAGCTTGACTGGGAGGGGTGGGCTGGCTGTTGCTGAGTTGGCTGATGGCAGGGACTCAGCGGTTCGTGGGCGGCCTGGCGGGGACGTGCACTGTTCTTCCTGTGATGCAGTTCTGTTGGGAAGCTTTGTTTCTTGTTTGGTCTGCCCTGGGAAATTTCATGCTGGTGTGTCTTGTCTTGGGGTTGATGAGGTTGTTGTCAGCTGTCTTACGAAGGATACTGGCGGTGCTGCACAGTATTTTTGTTGCAGGTGTAGATGTTCTTGAAGAACAGGACCTGCATGTGTCTCTGGTGGTGAGTCAGTACTTGAGTTGGCTTTCAATCAGTTGTTGGTTGCTGTTGGATCCCTGACAAAGAGAGTTTACGAGATGTCAAGAAGGTTTAAGTTTGATTCTGGTGATCGTTCTGGTAACAGGGCACATCATGTGTCCATGGCCTAAAAAGCAACAGTTTCTACAGAAAGGGATCCATGTAGAGTTGTGACAGTTGTGTGAACAGGAACGCTGGCAAATTTATCTGTCACTACCTCAGCACTGCCCGCCTGGGAACCCCTGAGGACAATAGAATCCTGACGGCGTTCCGGTTCACTTATGGCCGCGGTGGTGGTTCTGCTGGTTGCGGTGACGGTTCTGGTGGCCGCGGCGGCGGTTCTGGTGGCCGCGGCGGCGGTTCTGGTGGCCGCGGCGGCGGTTCTGGTGGCCGCAGCGGCGGTTCTGGTGGCCGCAGCGGCGGTTCTGGTGGCCGCGGCGGCGGTTCTGGTGGCCGCGGCGGCGGTTCTGGTGGCCGCGGCGGCGGTTCTGGTGGCCGCGGCGGCGGTTCTGGTGGCCGCGG
>SDVV010003313.1:0-21556 GCA_016164225.1 Gammarus roeselii | reverse complement strand
TCCATGTTCTCTGCGGAGCTTCGTGCACTTGAACTAGCCGTCTCTATCGCAAAAACAAATCGCTTCCCCAAATACGTCGTATTCTCAGACAGTCTGAGTGTCCTCACCCAGCTTAAAACACTGCATTGTGAACATCCTGTTCTACGTAAGATGCAGCACGATCTCTTTGTGATGACCGAGACGGGTCAGGCAGTGGAGTTCTGCTGGATCCCCGGGCACGCGGGAATAAGAGGAAACAAACTTGCGGACTCGCTTGCTAAACTTGCATCTACTCACCAAGAACAATTTTTTGCAACACATTACCGGGACTGGTTCCCTATCATCAACTCCCATATAACATCCCGATGGGATGAAATGTGGCAGCAGAGTGGACAAAAGATGCTTTCAGTCAAACCCTTAGTCGGAGAATGGGAAACAAAAGTTCACCAACAGAAAAGACCAAGTGTTCATCAACCGAGCGCGCCACCTTGCCCCTGTTGCCACCAAGTTGCTATCAGCGTGAAACACTTACTGATGGATTGCAACGCACTCGCGGCAGCCCGACGACCGTTCCTAGATCCCCCGTGCAACCTACAAAGCCTACTCACGGACCCAACCTACCGTAAAAAGCTTATCGCTTTCGGAAAACACACCGGACTATACGAAGCTGGCTAAACCTCTGACACCTGTGCAAATGAGGTGGTCCCTCCACTTCATTACGCACAGAAACAACTACTCATTTTACGAAGATACACATTAACTCTATACTCTCTCGTACGCGCTAATACGCGAATATGCCACAATTAAAATGTGTACTGACTCCATTTTGACAGCTAATATTTTCGCACGCGAGGCCGTGCGAACTTACCTAAATCAACGACGGTCGCGCCCTACGGGGGAGCCTATTATGACTCACGTTGAGGCTCTGGTGGAAATGAGGCCCAAATCAAATCAAGCCTAGACCTTGAATTTTCCTAACTGAAACCACAATGTCTGATACCCTCGTCCTTCAATGGAACATTGAAGAATATTGTGCCAACTATGCTGAACTATTGAAATTAACCCAAACCTATAATCCAATGGTAGTTTGTCTCCAGAAAACTCTCCTGGGGCTGTACAAACCATCTTTTTCCAGTGGGTACAAAGCCCACTTCACCTCGCCCACTGCCGATGCTCGACCGGGCACTGGCCTGGCTACAATAGTAAATCAAGCAATCACATGCACTTCAATCCCTCTACAAACAACTTTGCAAGCTCAGGCCCACAGAGTGGGCCTCAAACGCTCCGTTACTATTCGTAATTTATATATTTCCTAAAATGAACTAATTTCATGCGCCCTCCTCACTAACCTGGTTGGTCAACTTCCTGCGCCCTACCTTCTTGTAGGTGACCTTAATGCTAAACACCCCCTCTGGGGGGGAAACACAGCTGATGGACGTGGAGGGCACGTCAAAGCATTCTTTCTGTCTTTTGATATTGCGCTCCTTAATACCGGAGAACCAACGCACTTCCATACCCAGACAGCCTCATTATCTGCTATTGACTTATCCTTCTGCTCCCCAAACCTCTCCCCAGACCTTGCCTGGCAAGTGCTGGAGGAGCCCTACGGGAGTGACCACTTCCCCATCACCCTCACTACTTTCCATCCTTAAGATACTTCTACCGCTCGCCGATACATGATGCGTAGAACCAACTGGCAATCGTTCACCGCTTATACAACAACACCTATCCCACCTCGGGATATATCCTGTGACGAGAGGGTAGAAAACATTAATAGTACCCTCCTTCACGATACAGATCGCAGCATCCCTAATACCAACGAACACCACGTAAAATTAGGACACTCTAGTGGGGTGACCTCAGTGACATAGCAAAATGGCAAAGGAAGCGTGCATTCAATCGATACCGGTTCTCCAAAGCAGTAGTAGATAAAAACATTTAGACGAGAAACTGCAAAAGCACGAAATACATACTTCCTATCCAGGAAAGAATCGTGGCAAAACTTTGTATCCATTAATGTAAACACACCCATGTCTAAAGTGTGGTCCCGCATACGAAAAATGACTAGGGAGTACTGTTCTCACCCCCCCCCCCATCAACCCTAAGGATGATGGGAACGACCCACACCGATCCTCAAGAAATCTCTGAACTCTTTGCAACACAACTCTCCTCCGTCAGCTCGGACTCTGGGTACAGCCCTTCGTTCCGTATCACAAAGCGTACTGCAGAACAAAATGATCTGGACTTCTCCATAAACTCTTATACCATACAATGAACCTATCACGGTACGCGAAATCCTTGGTGCAATTCACACCTCTAACCCTTCTATTCCTGGCGAAGATAAATCTCCTACGAGATGCTCCGGCATCTACATCCCTCTGCACTCTCCTACTTGTGTCTTATCTACAACTCAGTCTGGTCTACCCACTCCTGTCCCGATCGGGGGAGGGAGACAGGCAGTGGTTCTGTCTTTCCCAAAACCTGGTAAGCCTGCCGATGAATTGACCAGCTGCCGCCCTATAGCTCTCACCTCGTGTGTAACGAAGGTTCTGGAGAAAATTATGAATGCCCGACTGACTCGGCACCTAGAAGCAAATTCACTCCTCTCCCCTTTACAATTCGGATTTCGAAAGATGCTATCAGCGCAGGACGCATTATGACGAGTTGTGACTGATATCCAAGGGGCCTTGGACCGAAAGCCACACACTATTTGCGTTTTTTTTTTTTTGACCTCGAGAAGGCATATGATACAACCTAGCGTTATGGCACCCTCCGAGAAATTCACCGGATGGGACTCCGGGGTCACTTAAAATTTTGTATCCGGAACTTCCTCTGGCGGAGAGTCTTCCGAGCCAAAATCGGCAATCACCTTTCGGACACACATACCCAAGATGAGGGGGTTCCCCAAGGTTGCGTCCTTTCATGTACTCTATTCGCGATTGTCATTAATGGGATCACGGGGGTGATCCCTCCCTCCGTGAATGGGTCACTGTACGTTGACGATTTTATGATGTACGCATCGGTGTCAGTTGTGTCCCAACTACAACATAAACTACAGAGTGCAATTGCCCAGGTGGTTGCCTGGACAGAATCTCGAGGCTTTGAAATATCTAAAAGCAAAACATGTGCACTTCATATCCATCGGTCTCGCACACACACACAGAACCAGACCTCAGACTTAATGGAGAAATGATCCCTTTCCTACCTACAGTCCGCTTTCTATGACTAATATTTGATCAGTAACTAACCTGGAAGTACCACGTGCAGCAGCTTAAGATAGACTGCTTGCAGCGATTTGTCATTATTCGGATCGCATCGCACTTCACCTGGGGTGCAGATAGAGTAACATCATTACGACTTTACCGCGCTATCATCCGGTCCAAACTGGACTATAGGAGCGTGATCTACTGCTCCGCAAAACCAAATATTCTCAAGACGCTGGAACCAGTTCATAATGCCGCCCTTCGCGCTTGTACTGGAGCTTTCCGCTCCTCCCCTATTGTCAGCCTTCTTTGTGAAACTTGTGAGCCTAGTCTTGCCCTGCGACGAGAACAAATTGACCTCCAATTGTATTGCCATGTTCTTGCTCGCCCCACCCTCCTTACGTGTACCACAATCCGACAGCGCCACCCCAATCTTGTTCGTTCCTCAAGCATCTCAAAACACATCGAGCTCCTCACTGCTGAGCATGGACTACCACACATCATGGTGGACCCTCTCCCACGAGATGCTATTCCCATCTGGCGTTTACCAGAAAATATACTCTGCCCTCACTATTTTACTGGCCGAAAGGCAGATGTTGCACCCCAAAATCTTTGAGCTATTTTTATAGTGTATGCGGAGACTTATCACGCTGACAGCTTGCATATCTTCACTGATGGATCTAAAGACGACGATGCAGTGGGCTGTGCAACGGTGCTCCCCGGGCTCGTCGTCACTAAGAAACTCCCGCCATCGGCGTCAGTTTTCACTGCCGAACTCACGGCCATTGCCGATGCCTTCTTGGCCGCTGATACTCTTCCAGATGCCAATATCTCAATCTTCAGTGATTCGCTCAGTGTGTTTCAAACCCTGGAGATCTTCAGCAATTGCCACTCTGTTGTCTCAGCAATCTTGCGCTGGCTTGTGCGACTGTCCTCCAGAAACAAGAACGTTCTTTTGCGCTGGGTTCCGGGCCACTGTGGGGTGGGGGAAAAGGAGCGGGCGAACGAAGCGGCGCGAAGAGCTGCAGTGGCGCCTGACCCAGCAGAACAGCGTGCACTCCCATATAAAGACTTTTACTCATCGATTAAAAGAGCTATGCGAATTAAATGAAACATGGAATGGTCTGATGTTCCTATGAGAAATAAACTGCGTACTATTGAAGACACACCCACACCCTGGGTCTCATCAAGCAACCAATCTCGACGGACTGAGGTATCTCTATGCCGATTGAGAATAGAACATAGCAGACTAACACACAAGACACCTAATGAAGGCGTCACCACCTCCTTACTGCATGTACGGTCTAGTCCCTCATGCAATAGCCCATGTCTTGGCAGAATGCGCCACGTGGACGGAATGTCGACGCACATACCTCCCCAGGAGCCGGTTCCTGGACCTTCCTATTGTACTCCGCCTAATGCTTACTGAGTTCCCTCAAAGACAATTCAGTGCGGAACCACTTCTCAGCTACCTTCAAGAAACCGGCCTCCTAACTGAAATCTGATCGGTTGTGAATTGATCATACTAAATCTTACTTACCAATGAACTCCTCTATCCCGGAGGATCACCGTTTTCTTTGCTCACTTTGAGTAGGACACATTTGTGACCTTTCTCTATATCCCTATAAACAGTAGTGACCTAAGCATGCTGTGAGTCGAAACAATTCCGGAGACTGAGGATGATTTGTTGATGACTTGATGCAGCGCTGGCTGCTGGTTTGACGTTCGGTGCCAGAAGGACATTGACTCTAGTACACTCTAATCTAATCAACACACTGCTCCTCTTGCCACCGCTGCCGATTAGTTCTGCTTCTAACAATACGGTTGCCGTGCATTTTTACGTGTTTATGCCGTGCACTGGCAGGAATCAAGCTGTTGTACGTGACGCCAGAGAAGATCAGCGCGAGCCAGAAATTCGTGGGTATCATGGAGACGCTTTACCAGCGGCAGAAACTGGCGCGGTTCGTGGTGGACGAGGCGCACTGCGTGTCGCAGTGGGGGCACGACTTCAGGTGCGGAGTATCATGCCACACTTTTTTAATAATTAAAAAAAAAAAATGTTTTCCTGATGTCGGTAATGACTTGAGATATAGCAACATTGTTGTCGAAATGTAAATACTGAAATAATTCTTTTGTTTTTTAAAATATGCATGTATTTTAATAGATACATTTTTTTATTTTAATCACTAAGTAATACTGCTTTTTAAAGGTCTGATACACTGCTGAATAATTTGTTAGATGACAGTACAAAGTTAGCATATGTGTAGTCAAGTGTATATTCCGGTTAGGAAAAATTGTTTGAACAGTTTATTAGAACAAGATTTTATAGCTTACATGTCAAAATTTTAATTAATAGTCACGATATTACAAGGTACAAAATTTAAGGCCCTATTTGCGCTATTCAGAGCTTCTGGGGCAACCTAATCCTTACATACTAACCTATATATTTTACCCTATGAGAAATAAATTGCGTACCATTATAGACACACCCACACACCCTGGGTCTCTTCAAGCAACCGATCTCGACGGACTGAGATAACTCTATGCCGATGGAGAATTGGACATGCAGACTAACGCACAGACACCTAATGGGGGCGTCACCACCTCCATACTGCATGAACTGTTTAGTCCCTCTTACAATAGCCCATGTCTTGACAAAGTGCTCCACCTAGACGGATTGTCGACGTACATACTTCCCTGGAGCCGGTTCCTGGACCTTCCTAGTATACTCCGCCTAATGCTTACTGAGTTCCCTCAGAGGCCATTCAGAGCGGAACCGCTGCTCAACTACCTTTGAAAAACCAATTTCTTAGCTGAAATCTGATCTGTTGTGAATTGATTATACTTAATCTTACTTACCGGAGGACCATCGTTTTCTTTGCTCAGGTAGAGTAGGACACATTTGTGACCTCTCCCTATAAACAGTAGTGACCTGAGCATACGGTGAGTCGAAGCAATCTCGGAGACTGACGATGACTTAATGCAGCGCTGGCTGCTGGTTTAAGGTTCGGTGCCAGAAGGACATTGACTCAAGTGCACTAGAAAGCCTTGACACTTTAATCTATCGATTTTACCTAAACCTAAACGACCTTTTGATGCTGCTCTCACTAACTCTCTATATTCTTGCCAATGTCATTACAATCTTGTTAACTCATCTTCACGTTCACTCTGTGTTCTAACCACGTCCTCACACCCACAGACCCGACTATAAGAAGCTAAACATGCTTCGGTCTAAGTTCCCCGGCGTTCCGACCATGGCCCTGACCGCCACCGCCACACCGCGCGTTCGTATCGACATCCTGCACCAGCTGGGCCTCACCAGCCCCAAGTGGTGAGTGCACTGTTGTTCTATGCATCCTGCAACAACTGGGCCTTTCCAAACCCAATCAATGAGTACAGTGTTGCTGCACGCATCCTGCTCCAACTAGGCTTCTCGAACCTCAAGTGGTGAATGCGCTATTACTCAATGCATCGTGTACCAGCTAACCTTCTTCAACCCCAATTGGTGTGTGCATTATTACTCTATGTATCCTGCGCCATCTAGAACTCACCATCTCCAATGGTGAGTACACTGTTCTATGCATCCTGTACCGTTTGGGTCTCAACAACCCAATGGTGAGTGCTTCACGCATCCCCAATATGACGATGCAGCGCAAACCGGATCATTTCTGAGGTTCGAAGTGGCCGTGAGTACAGGGAGTTGGGCAGCCAGACGTACGGCACACTAATATGAGTTTTCATTTGCTACGAAAATCTTCTCGTTTCCTGTCAAATCGACCAAATAATATCATCTGTCAAACGATTGCGTGTTTAAGCTTTCATTTTGTAGCCTTGAATCTCATTTGGATCCTGGAAAGCATTCCGAACCAGGTTAATAGCTATATCATTGGAAAGGATTTTGGGTCCTGATTCCATGAAAGTCGGTCCATTGTAACACTCATATATTTTTTTGAAAACTTCTCAAGCTAGAAAGTAATTATGACTTGCAATGCATCATTTGAAACGCCTGTGCAGTACTAAATTTACATCCAACTTTTTGTATTAATTCATGTCAACAAAATTGCGTGGAATTGGACATAAATAGGGGGTCTTTTTTTTAAATTGCAAAGCCATCTATAGTTATGAAGTATTTATGACACGCAATACGTCATTTGGAAACTCTTGTGTAGTAAATACTGCAATTACTTGCATCGTTCTTTTCCAAATTCAAATTTAAATATTGTAAACATAAATTTTGTCTTCACCCTTGAAAACTTCAAAGCTTATGTGAAGTATTGCAATAAAATAATGCTGTTTTAATATTAAAATGTTGATTCCTTTTTCGTTTAGTTTTTTTTTTGACATTTTATATTGTCTTTGTTTACCTTTTCTATGTTTTTGTAGGTACCGTCACTCAAAATATATGGTTCCAAAGATGTTGGGGATTTTTTTTTTTAATTTGAATAATAAGACAAGTTGTTGAACGATTTTTTTACTCTCCTCCCCCGCTCGTCTTGCTGCCCTTCCTCAAAGACGGCATGACAAACGAGAGGAGGAGAGGCTCATGCTTCTACGAACCCTATTGTTAGGGCCGCTGAATGTGCGTGGCTGTAGTACGAATGAGGTGAAGAGGAGAGAGAAAGGGCGAATGTGAGTTTGGTGTGGTAAGTGGAAGAAAGTCTGGTGTGGAGGAAGGTTGGGCACGAGAAAAGCTGTGGTCTTGATATTGAGTGATCGGTTGGCTAATAGCGCTACCGAATGGAAGGAGGTGTCCTCAAGATTGATGTGGGTGAAAGTTGAGTTAGCGTAGAAAGATGGGCATTTGTGAGTGCTTACGGACCTGGCTGCAGGAGGAGTGAAGAGGAGAGGGAGCCATTCTGGACTGACCTGAGTCCGTGTATTGAAAGTTTTGGAGGTCATTTCAATGTAGTTGTACTGGGTGACAATGCGAGAGTTGGAGATGTAGTGGTGTAGAATGTGATAGGAAGGTATGGCGTTCCCTGTAGAAATGACAGTGGAGAAAACCTGATAGGTCTGTGTCTGGAGCAGGAGTTGGTGGTCGGGAACAGTTTGTCCAAGAAGCGAGCTATCCACAAGTACGCATGAATAAGAATGGCCTGAGGAGAGTGGTTGGTAGGCTGTTGGATGTGCGAGTTGTTAGAAGGGAGGGTGGAGGATTGTCTGACCATCTGCTGGTGGAAGATAGATTAAGAGTAGAGCAGAAGTGGAAGGGCAACAAACGAGTGGGAGGAGGAAGAGAGGTAGTGAAAGTGAGAGGACTGAATGTGAGAAGTAGAGGCGAGGAGTTCCAGTAGGCATTGAGGGAAGAATATAATAACGTGAGAGGACAGAACCTGAGAGATGTGGAGGAAGGATGGGAGACGTTAAGGGATGCGTTGCTGAGCGCGAAGGAGGTGTGTGGTGCGCGCCGTGTGGGCGGATGCAGAAGGAAAGGGTGCGAGTGGTGGAACGAGGAGGTCAAGCTGGCGGTGGCACAGAAAAGAGGAGCGTTTGAGGAGTGGTTGGAGGTGAAGTCGGTGGTGGCTTATGAAAGCTACAAAGAGAGGAGAAACGAGGTGAAGTGGGTGGTGAGGAGAGCCAAAAAGGACGCTGATGCCAGGTGGGGCAGGCGGTTGTGCCAGAATTTTGAGGAGAACAAAAAGATGTTTGGAATGAGGTACAGAGGGTGAGAAAGGGAGAGACCGGAAAGAAGGAAGTGGTGAAAGATGAAAACGGCCAGTTGTTGTTGGAAAGTGGTAATGTACGGAAGAGGTGGGCCGAGTACATTGATGAGTTGTTGAATGTCGAGGCTGACATTGTTGCTGTGAGTGTTGGTGCTCGGATGCCAGTTTTGGGTGAAAGACTTGTGGCGGACATTACCAGGGAAGAGATGCAGGAGGCGGTGGAGGTGATGAAAGCAGGGAAAGCCCCTGGTCTGTATGGCGTTGCGACCGAGTGCCTGAAGAAGGGTGGAGTAAAGATTGTCAAATGGTTAGTGAGGTCACTGAACTTGTGTTTTGTAGCAGGCGTGGTACCGATTGAGGGATGCAGTGCCTGCATTGTTCCGCTATATAAGGGCAACGGAGATAAAAATGAATGCTGCAACTCAACAGGTATCAGTCTGTTATGTATGGTTGGTAAGTTGTACGGGAGAGTGCTGACCAAGAGGGTTAGAGAATGTATGGACTGCGTAAGTTGAGGGGCTACCGGCCGGACCCTTTACCACAAAAGGGCTAAGTTGTGTGAGTGTGAGCGTATGAGGGTGTGAGGTGCGCCTTGCCGTCGGCCACCCCCCTTTCTGGGGGATGCAGCCTAGTGTATCTGTACGGACTGCGCAATTGGAGAGGAACAGTGTGGCTATAGGAGTGAGAGAGGGTGTACCGATCAGATTTTTGCACTGAAACAGGTCTGTGAGAAGTACCTTGCCAAAGGAAATTATGTGTTCTGGGCCTTCGTGGTTCTGGAGAAGGCATACGACAGGATTGACAAGGAATCGCTGTGGAGGGTGTTGCGTTTGTATGGAGCGGGCGGACATCTGTTCAAAGCGGTGCTGAGTTTCTATGTTGGCAGCCGAGCATGTGTCAGAGTGGGAAGCGAGGCGAGTGATTGGTTCACTGTGAAAGTGGGTCTGAGACAAGGCTGCGTGATGTCTCCTTGGCTGTTCAATCTCTGTATGGATGGAGTGGTCAGGGAGGTGAACGCGAGTGTGCTGGGTCGTGACTTGGAACTGTTGGAAGCGAATGGGCGGAGTTGGCAGTTGAGCCAGTTGCTATTTGCGGACGATACGGCCCTGGTTGCGGATTCAGAGGAGAAGCTATGTATGCTAGTGTCTGAGTTTATAAGAGTGCGTGAGAGGAGGAAGCTTCGAGTGAACGTGGGTAAAAGTAAAGTAATGAGATGCTCGAGGACTGTCGATGCGAGCAAAATTAGTGTCATTTCTATGGAGAGCTCTTGGAGGAAGTTCAGTGTTTTAAGTATCTGGGCTCCCATGTGGAGGTAACTGAACTAGTGGAAACTGAAGTGAAGGCGCGAGTGAAGGAGGGGTGTAAAGTGTTGGGTGCACTGAAGAGTGTAATGAGCTGGAAGACGTTGGGGATAGAAGCAAAGAGAGGGCTGTATGAGGGTGTTGCTGTCCCAACTGTGCTCTTGGAGCTAAGGCTTGGGGGTGAGAGCAGAGGAGAGAAGAAGGTTGAATGTTTTCGTTATGAATTGTTGGAGGAGCATGGTTGGAGTAATGCTGAGAGACCGGATCACCGACGAAGTAGTTCGAATCAGAACAAGGATGGTAAAAAAGTTGGAGAACAGAGTGGATTCGCGTGTTCTGAGATGGTCCAGGCACATGGAGAGGATGGATGAAGGGAGATTTGTCAAAAGGGTGATGAATGCGAAGACGAGCGGTCGCAGGCCAAGAGGTAGACCGAAGTTTGGGTGGATGGATGGTGTGAAGCAGGCGTTATGAAGGCGAGACATGAATGTGAAAGTAGCGAGAGAGCGTGCAATGAACAGGCGTGAGTGGAGTACGGTTGTGAATGGTTGATATTGACGCTGCTCTGATGTGCTTTCCCGCTCTTGGCATCCCGTTGTCGGGATGGTCGTGGGTGGGGGGGGGGGGCATTATGACGTGGCGGGGGTAAACCAGTGAAAACTGTCGAGCCCTGCTGCTGACAACCGATCCTCGGACTGCAATCTTGACCCAGAGTGTGTGTGGCGGGATTACCGGCCGGACCCTTTAGCACAAAAGGGCTAAGTTGTGTGAGTGTAAGCGTGTGAGGGTATGAGGTGCGCCTTGCCGTCGGCCACCCCCCTTTCTGGGGGATGCGGCCCAGTGTCTGTATCTGTAAAAATTCGAAGAAAAAAACGATTTATCCAACCCTGGAAAGGAGTATTGACGTACATCAATCCTATTGATATTGAAGAAGGTTAAGTCGACGTAGGCGACTAAACTTTTATTTACCTCAGTTGCTATACTTTTATTTACCTCATTTGCATCTTATATTTTAGTTCAAATTGCCTTAAATTTGTTTCAGACTCGGTATCAACTGTCCTTATAGTCGTTGCGCACAAACACACACATACGTGCACGAACACAGATAAACACTCAGACACGCACACTCAAATATACACATACCGGTTCTAACTATTCTCCTTTTGGGTGGCAAATAACAGCCATGTTGCGCTCTTTCTTTCATGTAATCTTTTTATACTACTATTCCTTCTTCTTTCCATTCTTGCTGTTTTCATGCGTGAAATTCCCTGTACCTAAGGTAGATCTCATGCATGGGATCCACGTTTTCTGTCTCTTCTTCATCTTCTTCCTCATCAGGTGTTGAAGTTGAAGATCGACACCTTAAGGACTACTGCGAATCCCTGTGGCTCTGAATCAGGTTAGGTAGTGTATTAATCCTCCTTACTGCCATCCGGGGAGTGCTGGGACCATATGCACCACCCTATGAGTTTCTGTACCTCCTGTGGCACCCGTACATACCGTAGACGTTCGCCGCGTAAAGGACTATGACTTTGCGCAGTAGTAAACCTAACTCGAGCATTAAAAGAAGAAAAACTGTTTCCTGGTTTGACATTCGGCGCAAGACGGACGATGGCTCCAGCGCGCTAGAAATACTCGTCACTCAAATCTAATCTATTTTTAAATGAATAATTCCACTCACAATCTTCTTGTTAAAGTAATTGAGCAACGGGATCATCGCATCATGACAAAGTTAACGCACATTTTTACCTGTGAAAACTTACCAAATGTGTTGATCTCATGAAGATAGTTACGTGGCTTTAATGGTTTGCCCTCTTGTTGTTCTTCATGTCAGGTTCCTGAGCAGCTTTAACCGTGCTAACCTACACTACGAAGTGTTGCCAAAGAAGGGTAAGCAGATCACCTCGGAGATCGCCGAGCTGGTCAAAGCGCGCTACCCCAACCAGTGCGGCATCGTCTACTGCCTCTCGCGCAAGGAGTGTGACACCGTCGCAGCTGACCTATGCAAGAGCAAGATATCCGTATGTTGAGCTTGTCTAGCGGTATTGTCCTGCCGCAAATTATGTTTGAGCACACTGTTGGTCCTAGGCACTGACTTTAATTTGATCTATGTTAAGTATATCGGTGTAATATAGATCAGGTTTTTTGGATAAATAATGACGTTCTTCGAATTAGAACGGGGAAGGTGAGGAAAATAGAGGACAGAGTAGATTCACGTGTTCTAACTTAGTTCCTGCTCATGGTGAGGATGAATGATGAAGTTTGGTAGGCCAAAATTTTGGATGGATAGATAGCGTGAAGCAGGCGTTAGGAAGGAGAGGGAGCGTGCAATTGATAGGCTTGAGTAGATGAGTTTTGACGCAGCCTTCTCGTGTTTTGTCGCCCTTGGCATCTTGTTGAGAAACCGTTTTGACTTTGGTGTGGGTGGGCCAGGCAATTGTGATGCAGCAGAGGTAACCAGTAAACCCTGGCCCTGCTGCTAACGCTTATCTCGGACCTTACTCCAGACCAAAAGTGTGTGTTGCGGGGTCTCTTATGTGCGGGCCCTTTAATGCTGAAAGGTCAAATTCCGGCCACCCCCTTTTTTTGGGTCACCCTCCAGGGAGAGGGTGACCGTCAGCCGCCCCCTTGCTAAGGGGATTCTGCCTCAAGTCTGTATCTGTATTTCGGCTGTATTAACTGCCACCCAACCCTCAAAGCTGATACAGATATTGGCAATAACACGCTCCACCACGAGTCAAAGTATGTCACCTCTCCCTTCTTTCACCTCCCCCCTTGTCCCTTCCGACGTCCCAATATGCACGCATCGGTGGTTTCGAGCATTGCGCTGGCTGCGGTTGTCATTGATACTGATGGGAACAGGAGCTAACCGACATGAACAAGAGCGATTTCAGATTAATCATTGTGGTCATGACTTTCGGCGCTGTAAGAACTTATATACCAATGCGCCAGTAACTGCACTTCATCTAATTTAATGAAGTGATTTCAGGTTTCTACTGAAAATTTTCATCCAATATTGTTACCAGTGAGCTATTCTTGTTTGGTCACATCTATTTCAATAAATGTAATGTATTTAATTCTCTATACATATTTTGTCCATTTGCATGATTACACATAGTTTTCCATCAGAGTAATTGGATTATGTAGCTGAGTCTAAACGATTTTTTTTCCTTAGGCTACAAGCTACCACGCTGGTATGACCGACTTGCAACGCAGTAAGGCGCAAAACTTGTGGCTTAATGACAAATGCAAGGTGAGTTGTGTTCAACAGCACTCAAATTTGATATTTTGAAATATACTAGCCCATCACACGGCAATCAAGTTGTTTTGGTCGTCTCGATCGGTTCCACTTCTTGACTCCTTTGATAATTTTTATACATCTTTTACTAACTCCTGACAAAGTCTGCACCCTGCATCTTCTCGCGCTCCCTCCACAGGTGGTGGTAGCAACTATAGCGTTTGGAATGGGCATCGACAAACCCGACGTGCGCTTTGTAGTCCACCACTCGCTGCCGAAGAGCATCGAGGGCTACTATCAGGAAAGTGGGCGCGCCGGCCGGGATGGAGAACCAGCCACCTGCGTGCTGTACTACGGCTACCAGGACATGCACCGACTCAAGAAGATGATAGAGAGTGAGATCTGTGTAGTTGGCTCCTTCGTACTGTTCTTCTGGAATTAACTGCGTCCGGCATTAGCTTATGTAGTCTCGTACTTTGGAAACTTGAAATGCGTAAGTCAGAAGAAGTCACTTAGACTAACTTTTGTGTTGTAGCTAATACTTCTCCAAGATTAAAGTTTGTCTAACTTAAATTGATTATTCGTTTCTTTGGTAGCGCAGTGGATCTTTGTTCACTCAGTTGCGTTGTTACTTTTCACAGTGGACCGGGAAAACTATGAGGCCAAGAAGACGCACTACGATAACTTGTACCGTATCGTGGCTTACTGTGAGAACCGTACGGACTGTCGTCGCACTCAACTCCTCAACTACTTCGGGGAGATCTTTGACCGCCAGCAGTGCAGCAGCAACGCTACCAGCTCCTGCGATAATTGCCGTAACCAGGTCAGCCCTTAGCAACTTCACAGGCATTAGTACGCTGAACCATCTCTGTGTGATTGTCGAGTAGCGACCACGTGCGCCTCTGCATCCCTCTACGTTGCTTCTGGCTTCAGCCATATGGTTTAGCATTGCGCTTCTGCTTTTATTTGAATGAATCTTGAAGAGAAAACATTACAGAGACGCATTTACGAGAGAATCTTGATAATATTTGTTGAACGTAGTTTTCGACCGATTTAGACCTTTGTGTCTTTTAACCTTACTCGATAATTTTGGAACTTCTTCGTTCGTCCTCCGTCCCCGAGTTTTTAGGTAAAGATTTGGCTAATTGTCTGCTAGGTACAGCGTGACGTCTCCTGCACCTGGCGGTCTAAATGTCTTCCAGGCAGAGTGGAGTCTCTCGCGCCCAGCCGTCTCGGCCGGCTGAAGCCCCAAACCCCCAACCCCCTCCTTACCTATATAAGCAAGGTCTGCGGAACTGTCATTCCTTCGAGCGCTGCTGCTTGATGGAGGCACAGCGACCACTGAGCTCCTGCTAACAGCACATCCCGCCACACTACGACCAGCAAGGTCTCTGCATCCTTTGAAAGGATAAGATTCAGTACGTGGCGGCCCATCTGGGTAGTGGATTTGTGACCCACTGCCTCTACAGAGCCACAGATGGGATCGGCAATTGCTCAGACGTACTTTATTTGCTGTCTCAGTGGTCCTGTGCCTCGTCCTCAATGGACAAGATTTGTCGACACAGAAATTTGTCGAGACAACTTTTATCCACACACAAAATTGTTGCATAATTTTGTCAACACGCATGATTCGTCAACACACAAAAATTGTCGACACATTTGTTGACACACAAATTTGTGGACACAGATTTTGTCAACACACAAATTTGATGCCAGGAAATTTGTTGCCACAAAAATTTGTTGACACAGAAGTTTGTAGACCAAAAAATTTTGTTGACACATAAATTTGTAGACACAACAGTTTTATAGACATAAATTTGACGACTCAAACAAATTTGCTGACACAAATTTTGTTGACATATTAGGTCGCCGCAAAATTTTTATAGGCAGACAAAAAGTTTGTCAACACATCAATTTGTTGACACGAATTTGTCGACATAACAATTTTGTCGTCACCAATTTTGTTGCTACAAAAAATTTGTCAACATCAATTTGTTAACACAACAAATTTTTCCGACACTAAAATTTCATCAACACATAATTTGTTGACATAATTTGTCAACACAAAAATTTGTTGACATGCAAATTTTGTCAACATAAATTTGTTGACACTACAATTTGGTCGACGCTACAATTTGGTCGACGCTACAATTTTGTCGACACGACAATTTTGTCGACATGACAATTTTGTCGACACAACAATTTTGTCGACACTACAATTTTGTCGACACTACAATTTTGTCAACACTAAAATTTTGTCGACACGACAATTTTGTCGACACAACAATTTTGTCGACACAAAAAATTTTTTGACACAAAATTTTTTGGGACAGACAAACAACTTTGTAGACAGACGAACAACTTTGTCGACTTACAAATAACTTGGTCAACATACAAATTTTGTTGGCACAAAACCTTGTTGACACAAATTTGTCGACAACAATTTTGTGGCCACACAAGTTTTGTTGTCACATAAATTTGTTGACACAAATTCTTCAACTACAAATTTGTCAACACACTAATTTTATTGACACAAAATTTTGTTGACACAAAATTTGTTGACAAGAGTTTGTTGACACACAAAGTTTGTCGACACAAAATTTACCGTCACACACAATTTACCGTCACACAAAATCACCTCAGCGACAGGCGAGCGATCGCGAGTCATCAGATGACCGCGTCACAGGCTCTCATTGTGCCCAACGATGACCTCCATACCGAGTGCCTACAGCACTCTGTTTTATTCGGAAGGTCACGTATCCAGGTCAGTTGAGGGCAGTTCTACCATTGCGGGGTGCTAAAACAGATATCGTGCAACGAGACAGAGCCTCCCAATTAAAAAAGGAGCTCGACTCTGGATCGAATGCACACTTTGCGCCTTACATCAGGCTGCCATAGAATCGGGTCCCTGGGGGAATTTGCTAACGCACCAATCTTCCCCCACAGACTCACTTCGAGACCACTAGGGGCAAGACCATCTTTTTCTTTCTGACACATCCCGGCAGAAGTACGTACGAAGGATCTCCAGCTCCGCGCTCAGGTCGCTCAGACCCTGCGCGACAAAGTCCTGAGCGCGTCACTGACGAGTAGTCTTGCTCCCATCCGTGATCCCGTTTTACGGATGGCACGTAAGTTAACCCGCAGTCACTGTATTGTTCGTATGAGCACTACACCCTGCTCCAAATCCTCAGGTGACTGTGAAGCGAGACCGCTCCCCCTCCCGTAAGTACTAACGCTCTTCCGGCGGCCCTCAGGAGTCACCAAGCACACGGGAGCGAAGTCACGCCTTGGGTCAAACGCTTCCTGTACAAAAGAATCTTTTGAAAAGGGCGCCACGACCCCCTCCTCTCGATTAAACTCTCTCACCAAAAACACGAGACCGTTCTCAACCCCCTCACGTTAGACTTCCTGCGCGAAGGCGTAGTCACGGCATTGCCCAAACAACCAGCTTTTGCATCTTGTATCTTTGCGGTCCCCAAGGCTTCAGGAGGGGATCACCTATTGATTGACCTCTCAGAACTCAACAAATACATCCCGATAACCGCGTTTCGAGGGTCCAACCTGCAACGAATACGAGCGGTGCTGACGTCCCCTCTCAGGTTCACCAAGATGGACACAAGGACGCTTTCCCGCACGTCCTAACTCATCCCAGGTTCCAATAGTTCCTGGCCTTCAAACTACGAAGCCAACGGTACCTTTTCTCGGCCCCTCCATTCGGTCTCAACCTGGGATCAAAAGTCTTTACAACGATCGCAAAGCTACCCCTGCGCTTGCTCCACCAGCAAGGGATAGAGGTGGCCTTCTACATCGACGACTGGCTGCTTCAGGCACCGACGGCACATCACCCCGACGGCCTGCAACTTTCTCCTCAAGCACGATTGCCACGTCCACCTGGGGAAGTCTGTCCTGGAACCCACCCAGCAGTTCGACTTCCTGGGGGTAACACTCAATGGAGAGGCCGGGCATATTGCCCTGACCTCACAGCACATCGACCGCCGCAGGGACATAGCCATGGAGATACTTCGCCGCAGAATTCTTTCGCTTCGACAGCATCAGAGCTCCCTTGGCCTTAGGTATTAAGGAACACCTTACATACGCCATGATCACCACTTTCTCAACGGAGTGGTGCTAGCAGCACGGTTCCTGCGCTTATCCAGCAAGCCCGGCCATCTCAACAATCCCTACCGCCGCGCGGTACAGCACTGGAGCAGCAAGGCTTTCCTTCACTCCCACGCCCCGTTCGTAATGCCTCCACCGAAGCACCTCCTGTGAACGGACGCATGGGGCGATGCGCGTTGGCTGTATGCTGCCGCGACCAGCAGTCTTACGGCAGCTAGTCGCCATTGGTATGTATTCTCCATGTTACGTCGAAGGAATCGCCGGCCATCGTACATGCGCTACCTCTAATATCACGACCCTTCTCGAGTTATCTTGCATTAAGTTTTTCAAAACTGTGCTCACCATCAAATACATTAGATCGCTCGCAGACACCCTGGTCAACACGCACAGCAAGCAGTCCACACAAAGCCAATACTAAAAGCTGCTGGACTCGTTTCCAAGCGGGGCTACGCGCCACGAAGAAGCAGTCCATCAGCCAGTCCACATCCTTCCCGTTCCTGCACTATGCAGGCAAGTAGAAGCAGCACGTTGCTCGGTACAGTTTTGGCTTACAGGAAGGCGCTTCATTTGCCTTTCTTTCATGGGTTTGGCGTCACGACCCACGAGGCGCTCCTCAAGGAACTGGCAAAGGCCCAGTTTCACGAGAACCCACCAAAAGACTGTTCGTGCCGTAGTGGAAGCTGGAGCTGGTTCTCGACGTGCTCGACTCCTCTCGCTTCACTGCTCAGACGACGTCAGTATTGGCGCTCCTTCGAAGACTCTGTTGCTCGAGGCTCGCACGGGACTACATTTTTCATAGAACCCTCCATGTGCGCTCGTTCGGACCGCTGACAAGTTCCAGTACTGAAACCAGACCCTCACCCACACGCCACCGCTCATCTCTATCGCCTCACTGCTGTCGGATGGCCGGGCACACGGCCTGGGCCGTATGACCATACTCTACGTCTATGTAGCACGATTTCCGTCGAACAATGACTCGTTGCTTGTCCATCCTAACCCCCCCTTAGGCATCTCTTAGGTTCACGGGCCGCATGGAGTCACGGCTCAACCGGGGGGGGGGGGGGGGGGGGGAGGTTGAACACTCTTATTTCTCTGCAGACTTCCCTTTTCTTCACCCTTCACCATCTCTCCTTTTTTATCCCATCCTGTTTTGCTTACCTTCTGTTTACCTCATTTGCATCTTACGTTTAGTTCAAATTTCCTTTAACTTGTCTCAGACTCCTTCTTAACAACTCTCCAAATAGTCGCTACACACACATACACACTCACGCGCACACAGAAACGCACACTCAGACATACACCTACCGGTTCTAACTATGCTCCTTTCGGGTGGCAAATAACAGCCAATTTGCGCTCTTTCTTTCATGCAACCTGTTTCTACGACTATTCCTTCTTCTTCTTTCCATTTTTACTGTTCTCATACGTGAAATTCCCTACACCTAGTGTAGATCTCATGCATGGGATCCCCGTTTTCTGTCTCTTCTTCATCTTCCCCCTCAGCAGATGTTGGAGCGTGTAGCCCGGCACCTTAAGGACAACTGCGGATCCTTGGAGCTCTGAAGCAGGGTAGGCAGTGTGTTAATCCTCCTTACTACCGTCCAAGGAGTGCTGGGACCATATGGCCTCAGCACCTTAGAAGTTCCTGTACCTCCTGTGGCACCCGTACATACCATAGACGTTCGCCGCGTAAAGGACCTTGACTTTGCGCAGTAGTAAACCTAACTCAAACATTGAAAGAAGAATATAAGCAAAGACTAACTTGATGCAGCACTATTTGCTGGTTTGACATTCGGCGCCAGAAGGACGATGACTCCAGTGCGCTAGAAAGCCTCGGCACTCTAATCCAATCTAATCATTCATCCTACTTCAGTCAAACCACTTAAGACATCATCGGTGGGGCATCACATCTGCTCGCTTATCAATGACGCCACTCCGCGTGCCTTCAATAAAGCTCACGACGCGAGAAAATCTGCCTCATCTCTCGCTTGGACGCGTTCATATTCAAGGAGTTCTGAAAGTCACCCCACGTGTTCGGGCACAAGTACCTATTTGCATAGGGGAACCCTAACCAACCTTGCATCTCACTGAGAACCAGGTGGATAGTCCCTCTCACGTAACAGGCTTGTGACATTACGCTAGCTAGTGACAGAAACTTTGGCACATATTATAGGGTACGTGTATAGGTTATCTTACCATATCGGTATGAAGTACTCAATGCTACGGCTTCAGGATAAGGATTACGTCGGTTTCCTCATTATATATTTAATTCATCCGACTCGCTGTTCGGCAAGGTTACCATATTTACTATGGTACACAGTATAGATACTTCAATATTGAGGATCCTACTGCCACTACCTGACTGTTCATTCGCACTCAAACTAGAAAGCAGTATATATTGATGTACATAATTACTATTTAGATGCTTACACTCTAGGCCCGCATATTGTTCGGCCGCTTTTAGCTAGCAATTCACTGTCGTAGTCACCAAACAATACTTGTCTTGGCCTATGATCACAGTCATTACCACCACTTATACAAATGTGTTATCATTTCCTTACACGGCAAGCGCTTTGTTGGGAACACCCAGTTTAAGATGCAGCCGATCCATTCAACTTCTGTGCTCTTCTGGCATAGGCCAGCTTGCGCTGCATGATGGTATCTTCTATGCTAAACCATATGGCTCTTACGAGTGGAAGAAATACAACGTCTGTTATCTTGATTCTCTCGATAAAAAGCTATTTATCTATAATGTAGTAAAACCATATGCCTCCTCCTCCCCTGCTATCCTAACAATTCACTCCTTATGGTGAGCAGCTTTGCTAGCCCTCATGAATGACGGAGCTCTGCAGACCTCGCGTATATTGGTAGGGAGGGGTTTTGGGGTTCCGTCGGCCGAGACAGCTGGGCGCGGGAGACTCCACCCTGTATCTAGAAGATATTTAGACCGCCAGGTGCAGGAGACGCCACGCTGTACTCAGCAGACATTTAGCCAGATTTTTGCTTAAAAACTCGGGAACAGTCGACGAACAAAAAAGTTTCGAAATTCCCGAGTAAGGTTGAAGGTCAAGTAAGGTGAAAGACACAACTGTCTTAAAACCGGTCGAAAACTATGTTCAACAAATATTATCAAAATTCTCTCGTAAATGCGTCTCTGTAATGTTTTCTCTTCAAGATTCATTCGAATAAAAGCAGAAGCGCAATGCTAAACCATATAGATCTTACTACATTACAGAGAAACAACTTTTTATCGAGAGAATCGAGATAACAAAAGTTATATTATTTCTGACATTGCAGGAAAGCTTTATCATAAATTATTCAAAAATCTCTAAACATGAAAGTTACTTGCTATGGGCCTAAAAGTTCTTGCTGAAGTAAGCCTTGTTACTCTTTCCAAGCGTGTTTCATTAGTTGACGCCTGTTCTATGTCGTAGGGCACATATCAGTCCGTGGACGTGACGAAGGAGGCGCGCGGTGTGGTGCAGGCCGTGCAGCAGCTATGCACGGGTGGAAGATGGTCCAACAACTTTACAGTCAATCATATGGTTGATGTCTTCAAAGGCTCCGAGGCGAAAAAGATCGTTGATAATGGTGAGTGATATCGAAATATTCTGCGCAATGGACTTGAGAAGACGATAGTTGCTTTAGGGCCGAAAATAACTGGTCACCTTATTTGGAATAGAGTAATTGATTTCTTTCTCAAGTTTATATCAATAGAATATTGCTACCGTCTCCACCGCGTGTCGTAGAAGGCGACTAAAGGGGCGCCCCGTAGCCGGGAGCAGATTCGTGCTACCGTAACTTCTGCGTGTCGTAAAAGGCGACTAAAAGGGCGGAGCGCAGGGGCTAGGAATCTCGTTCTCTGTGAAACCTTTCCTCGAAGACGGCAAGACAAGCGGGGAGAGGAGAGGCACACGCCTCTCCGAACCCTATTGTTAGGGTCGCTGAATGTGCGTGGCTGTAGTACGAGTGATGTAAAGAGGAGGGAGATTGGTGAGATGTTTGTGAGGAGGAAGTTTGATGTGTTGGCGCTGAGTGAGACGAAGTTGAAAGGTA
>SDVV010003312.1:0-21562 GCA_016164225.1 Gammarus roeselii | reverse complement strand
TCAGTCGGTAACATCATAAACAGCTGTGAACAAGGACACATTCGCGCTTCATTCCTAGTGTTTACCTACACGTTCAGTCGGTAACATCATAAACAGCTCTGAACAAGGACACATTCGCGCTTCATTCCTAGTGTTTACCTACACGTTCAGTCGGTAACATCATAAACAGCTGTGAACAAGGACACATTCGCGCTTCATTCCTAGTGTTTACCTACACGTTCAGTCGGTAACATCATAAACAGCTGTGAACAAGCACACATTCGCGCTTCATTCCTAGCGTTTACCTACACGTTCAGTCGGTAACATCATAAACAGCTGTGAACAAGAACACATTCGCGCTTCATTCCTAGCGTTTACCTACACGTTCAGTCGGTAACATCATAAACAGCTGCGAACAAGGACACATTCGCGCTTCATTCCTAGCGTTTACCTACACGTTCAGTCGGTAACATCATAAACAGCTGTGAACAAGGACACATTCGCGCTTCATTCCTAGCGTTTACCCACACGTTCAGTCGGTAACATCATAAACAGCTGTGAACAAGAACACATTCACGCTTCATTCCTAGCGTTTACCTACACGTTCAGCCGGTAACATCAAGCTTGCTGCTCATAATATAAGACGCTTTTTAGTTAAATGCATTTTTTTTATGTGGCGGTCTTCAATTTCGAGCTCTAGTATGGTGGATTGAGAATGGGTCAATCACCTCATTCAGTCTCCCACAGGATGATATTTGTTTAGACCATTCACAGCCTGATAATGTCATCAGCCGGTTACTGAATTAGCCTCAAATGTCTCGAAAACTTTGACAAAACCTCAATAAATGAATTTGTTTGACGAATTTGGACTAATAACTGTAAATAAATGAGAATATCAAACGCCTTCTTAATATCTGCTTCAATATACAAAGTCGCAAACGAACAGCAATTACCAGCAGAATAGTATCATCGATGTCCGGATTTGATCACACGTGTTCACACACTCTTCGAACAATAGATATCATGCTGAGTTGCTGAAAAAGTTGCTTCGATTAAGCTTTCTTTAAAATGATCCATGGTCCTAATACATCGTGCAAACGCATAGCAGTTAAATCCATACTGTGATGCCCTTTCCTGTCTTCGCGAAGTAATTTATATCCACTCTCTTTGCGAAGTAATTGTATTAATGCATTCTCTTGGAAGTAGAACACTGTAGATACCACAAATAGATGGGGATGGGTGAGCTTTTTGGGCATTGAAATGATGGAAGAAATGCTACTAAACACAGTGGGTTCAAATGAGGTAAATGTAATGATACCGTTGAACTCACGTTAACTCGTAATTATTCCGTATATATCAATGTCACATTCAAGGATTGTTACGATGTACTGAACATTCGACGAAGTGCATTTCGCAACTGGCACATAATGCGTTGAAAACTCTGATGTCGGCTACAGTACAATACTTTCTGCCTACAAACACCACAAAGACAACACTTTCTGCCTACACAAGCCAGGAAGTGCAACACTTTCTGCCTACACAGGTCACAATATTTTCTTATACGACATGATTTGTGGAGTCGGCACCGCTGCTTCATTGAAACAAAAATGCTTCATCAACTCCCATTTGCCCAATTGGAGGTGGCCAACTCTCACGAATGAGGACTAGAACGGCTTGCAGCATCCGGTCACTAGTGTAGATTTTAGAGAGGAACTATGCGAATGGTTTTGATATGCATCTTCTATAGAGGTTATACTAAGTGAACAGTAAAATTGATTTTGTGCTCATGTGTTACTTATAATAAAATGATACTTTTTTGCTGAACTGAGGGGAACATAAATTTAGATTTTCAGTTGAACTCCTGGGTTACTTGTTAAATGTTGTGAAAAGTTGAAACCTGTTCAAATTCAGCTTCGTGTTTTGAAAATGTCTGAAATTGTACCTAAACTCCACTGTGCTTGAAATATCCAGTTGTCGTGGTATATAAAAAAAACAATCAGAGTAAACAAAAAAAAACATAATGAATGTATAGCCGGTGTTCACGAAACACTCGGTTGATGACAGTCTGAAAAAGTGCATTAACAATTAACCTGGTGACAATTTAACAAAAAAACTGCAATGACCTACAGTTCAGAAATGAAAAAAAATTGAAATTCAGAGATGTCATCTTTCACGTCCTTCAAGTAGATTACGACATCGGCCTCACATTGTTTGTGATTTTCTTCCGCGTATTTGACAATTATTTCTTAGTATATGTATCGGTGTTAGTTCACAGTAGATGCGTCGGTGCTAGTTCATAGTAGATGCGTCGGGGTTAGTTTATAGTAGATGCGTCGATATTAGTTCATAGTAGATGATGCAGTGTTAGTTATTAGCAGAAGAGTCGGAATTAGATCAAAGTAGATGCATCGGTGTTAGTTCATAGTAGATGCATCGGTGTTATTTCTACGATAATATTGCATACATATGGTTAATCCCCAGGATCCCTAACTTCTGATATTTATTCTGAAATAAGCCATCGATAAATAGGTACCATGTGACCAATGGTCCCAACACGTCTTTTTTAAACGGGTAGTGCTCCATGGAACGGTGACAGCGTTGGGCCTCAACCGATCTTATTACTGGGCTAAGGCCATCTGGGGCCCGAGGTACAGAACGGTTCGTAAATATGCGCCCTATGGAAGCAAGAGCCCTCAGGACCTCTCGGAGGAGCAATAACGGTGATATCGTAATGAAAGGATTGCAGGTGTACAGTTCATTTATACATGCTAAAAATCAGTTAATGCAGTATTCAAAATACTGCAGTTATCCGATGAAATCTTTGTTACGTCTGCGCAGTTTGATTGTTTTGGCCAATCGACCGAAAATATTTACTCAAGTTGGAATATATCCGAGAAAGAATTATCATCTTAGAGATTTACTTGATTTACAAATAATTGATGTATTCAAATTGTAAATTGTGGATGACAAACTAAAATTAACATCAATCTTATCATTTCATTTCAGGGGAGTTTTTATATCTATCTATAAGTTTGCAACCACTCAATAAAATCGTTGGCTAGCTAAGCGTGTCAAGACAATTTATTTCGCGATAAATGGGTAGTCATATGTTATTGCTTCCACTATTAATATAAAATTGTTTTTTATAGCTGGCGTAATCAATGTTCTTATTGGAAGTGAATTATTTCATCAGAATCTGTGACTTTGATGGCCTTGCATGAAGTCTAAGGCAACAGATAATTGGAATTCATCAATTTAAGGAGAATATGTTCGGATTAGAAGTTAAGCTTAATCAATTTTTCTTCCTTTTAACCCGAGATGTTGCAAGTGATTGATATGAATTTCAGGATTGTGAGACTGCTAGTGGATGAATTTGAATCCATAGGTTTAATGATGCATTCATTATTGTACCTTGATGTCTATAGGTTAACATGATGGATAAAAATCCAATCTATTCTTAATAAAAACGGAGGAGAGATACTCTGTAAGACATGTGTGAAATTTAGAATCGCTCAAAATATTCGGCATGATGAGTCTTATATTTTATGCTATATTGTTTTATGAATAAACCTCTTCGGGACACGTGCAAATTCGGAGTCCATGCCACATAGCAGCAACTATACTCCGCACCATGCCTCTCGCCTGATGAACAAATATCACCCCTGAGTAATCATTCTATCGAAGAACCAAGCAGATTTTGGCATACCGCTTAGGGGATGCTCTGGTAATATGTTCAGCTGCTGCGGGTAGTGGTAGAGAGAATCTCCGTTGGGCGTCTATCAAAGAACCAAGCAGAATGTGGCATACCGCCTAGTGGACGCTCTGGTAATATGTTCAGCTGCTGCGGGTAGTGGTAGAGAGAATGGTCGCTAGGCGTCTATCAAAGAACCAAGCAGAATGTGGCATACCGCCTAGTGGACGCTCTGGTATAATGTTCAGCTGCTGCGGGTAGTGGTAGAGAGAATGGTCGTTAGGCGTCTATCTAAGAACCAAGCAAAATGTGGCATACAGCCTAGTGGACGCTCTGGTAATATGTTCAGCTGCTGCGGGTAGTGGTAAAGAGAACGGTCGCTAGGCGTCTTTCTTTGGTGACGAGAGTAGGTTTACTGGAACTACACAAATTCGACTAACCCTTTACCGAGCAAAGTATTTCCCCGGAGATTAATCGTCTGGCGCTTGATATAATAAAATAGATTTGGGACCATGTCCGATACAGTGTTAGGGGAAACTGTGAATAAATCTTCAAACAAATAGAGTCTCCATTGTAGTTGTACCGAAGTCAATGTCCACCTTATTGATGTAATTTATTTGCCATCAAGAACACCACTACTATGACATCCAGTAGTGCACCTTTATTGGAGATAACTCCTGCGATCTTCATCTTGATTTTGCCTTTCCCTGTCCGCCGACAGCGCGCTTCATACGAACAATGTATCCGATATTGTCTTGTTTACGGAGCTGTTCCAAGGCTCCTGGCCTTGCCTCGGTAGTTCTTTTTAACCGGGATTACGCGATAAATATCACAAATTATAACATTATAGTCGGGTACTAAAACTTCCCAAATGACGTCTATTCAACTCACACTTTTCCTGAAACGGAAGAAGCCGCGGTTCTTGAAATGGGAACGAGGATGTTGGTGTTGTTGTTGCTAACCCCAGCTCCTGCTGAGGTGAAGGAACCTCGGCCGGCGTCCCACTCGAAAACCCGGATACCCTTCGATAAGTGCATGTTGGAAATGTTACGACTGGTGTAGACTCTTATATTATCAACCCAACAGCCATGGGGAAGTTGATGCTATCTAGCGGTCGTTCACATCGGACGCGCGCCGATGCGATGTTATGATTGAGTCTGCCGGATGCAAAAGCCGGGCACGACGCCATGACATGCTCGGCTGTTTCGGGCGCCACGGCACCGCAGGCACAGATCGGCAGATGCGTTAGCCAGTCAACGGGGTGCTTATAAAGATGGTAACAATTTAAACCATCTATAAAATAGACATCATATTATATGTACGCTTGGAATTAATTTAATACTATTGATGATCTGAACATTTTGGATGAAGCCTGCAACCGCACGTCGAATTTTTTCCGTGCTCATTTTGATAACGCCTTCCCTCGGCAGTTTCCTCAGTTATCTAACAGGATTCTATCTCGCGTAAATAACCAGTAGTCGAGCGGGCTGGGGCCGGAGCCTTGAGCGGCTGGACCACATTCACGATGACTCGACAAACAAGGGGTAAACATGTGATCGCTTGGCGGCAATCCTGGACAGCAGATGAGCTCGAAAACGGCGTATCATATAATTCCAACGTGTACCTTAATCTCCTCATGAAAAAAATGTGTTCAGATGATAGGTTGGAAGAATTTTACTGTCAACTGAATGGTGCACGTGCTCTGATCTATCGAGCATTTCGCATTTTTATCGGACAAATTTCCGTAAGGAGTAATCAGCCGGCGAACAAACCATGCGTCCCCAACCTCTGTCCGCTCGGCTACTCGTTTTGGGGAGAGATGGAATTAATGTTCACGAACTGACTCATTAAATAGGAAAATATACATCCAATGGTAACTTTGAAAATATCATTTCGAATAAGTTTGTGAACTAAAACTCCACATTATTTGTATTTATTTTACTTATTTCTTCGTTAAATTAATTATCACGTGAAATAAGCAAGAAAACAGTGCAACATCATGGTATATATATTGTAATACCTATTCCATCATAAATAATGAGTTATTTAATTCTAATTTCGCAAATAAATTATATTACATTACACGATAAATTAAATGTAATTACACGCTGAATTTAATGTAATTACTCATAAAATAATTGTGCGAGATTTATATTGGTTCGAAATACTTAGAAATCTTGGAGGTAAATAACTGGTGAATAAGTTTTGCGCATCACAAATTATTTTAATTCACTGATGGTGTTCAGTTCTTTTTCCAATGCTCTGAACAATATAAGTATGAACACATATATCCCTCTGTTCGTACTGGCAGCCGATCCATATCACAATATGTTTTATTTTCATTCAATTTTCATTTTCTAAAATCAGTGCTGTGGGTGGTGGTGCTCGGAAGCCAGTTTTGGAAGAAAGACTTGTTGCGGACATTACCAGGGAAGAGGTGCAGGAGGTGGTGGGTGGACGTGATGAAAGCTGGGAAAGCCCCTGGTTTGTATGGCGTTGCGACCGAGTGCCTGAAGAAGGGTGGAGTTACGATTGTCAAATGGTTAGTGAGGTTGCTGAACTTGTAATTTTTGGCGGACGTGGTACCGATTGAGTGGCGCAGTGCCTGCATTGTACCGTTATATAGGGGCAAAGGAGATAGAAATGAATGCTGCTACTCGAGAGGTATCAGTCTGTTATGTGTAGTTGGTAGGTTGTACGGGAGAGTGCTGATCAAAAGGATTAGAGATTGTACGGACTGCGCAATTGGAGAGGAACAGTGTGGCTTTAGGAGTCATAGAGGGTGTACCGGTCAAATTTTTTGCAGTGAGACAAGTCTGTGAGAAGGATGTGTTCTGGGCCTTCATGTATCTGGAGAAGGCATAAAACAGGATTGACAGGGAAGCGCTGTGGAGGGTGTTGCTTTTGTATGGAGTAGGCGGCGTCTGTTAAAAGCGTTGCAGAGTTTCTATGCTGACAGCCGAGCATGTGCCAGAGTGGGAGCGAGGTGAGTGATTGGTTCACAGTGAAAGTGGGATTGAGACAATGCTGCGTGATGTCTCCCTGGCTGTTCAACCTCTATATGGATGGAGTGATCAGGAAGGTGAATGCAAGTGTTCTGGGTCGTGGCTTGGAACTGTTGAAAACAAATGGGCGACATTGGCAGTTGAGCCAGTTGCAATTTGCTGATGATACGGCCCTGGTTGTGGATTCAGAGGAGAAGCTATGTAGGCTAGTGTCTGAGTTTGGTAGAGTGTGTGAGAGGAGGAAGCTTCCAGTGAACGTGGGTAAAAGAAAAGTAATGAGATGCTCGAGGACTGTCGATGCGAGCAAAATTAGTGTCAACCTAAATGGAGTGCTCTTGGAGGAAGTTCAGTGTTGCAAGTATCTGGGCTCCCATGTGGATATAACTGAAGCAGTGGAAACGGAAGTGAAGCCGCGAGTGAAGGAGGGATGTAAATTTTGGGTGCACTAAAGAGTGTAATGAGCTGTTGGACGTTGGGGATGGAAGCAAAGGAAGGGCTGTATCGGGGTGTTGTTATTTCAACTGTGCTCTACGGAGCTTCGAGATGAAAAGTTTGAGGAGCATGACTGGAGTAACGCTGAGAGCTCGGATCACCAACGACATGGTTCGAATCAGAACAGGGATGGTAAAGAAGTTGGAGGATAGAGTAGATTTGCGTGTTCTGAGATGGTTCGGGCACATGGAGAGGATAAATGGAGGGAGATTGATGAAAAGGGTGATGAATGCGGAGGCGAGTGGTTGCAGGTCTAGAGGTAGACCGAAGTTTGGGTGGATGGATGGTGTGGTGCAGGCATTAGAAAGGAGAGACATGAATGTGGAGGTGGCAAGAGAGCGTGCAATGAACAGGCGGTAATGGAGAATGGTTGAGAATGGTTGATTTTGGCGCTGCATCCCTTTGTCGGGATTGTGTGTGTGGAGGGGCCCGGCCATTATGACGCGGCGGGGATAAACCAGTGAAAACTGTCGGGCCCTGCTGCTGACGACGGATCATCTGACTGCACTCGTGACCCTGAGTGTATGTTGAGGGGGTACCAGCCGCACCCTTTAGCTAAGTTGTGTGAGTGTGAGCGTGTGAGGTGCGCTTTGCCGTCGGCCACCCCTCTTTCTGGGGGATGCGGCCTAGTGTATGTATCTGTATGAAATCATTCACGATTTTAGCGAATGTTTTATCGCGTGATGATATCATATACGTGAATGATTGGCGATCCCTGTCTCCATTCCAGGGTTAAAGATTTAAAAAAAATTAGTTCAATCGGTATTTTAAAGTGAATTACAATTGTGTTAGTCTATTTGATGTACAACTGAACATTATGTTTTTGATGAGAGAAGGGTTGGGGAAAGTTATTTACGGAAATGTGAACAATGTATCACATTTCTTGGATTCGATGCGTGCAACATTGGGTGTATGTTTGGAATTGTACTGCATTGCTATAATTCCTGGTATCTCAGTTCTTTGTTATTCCTTTGTTTTTCTGCTACAGTGAATATAAAGAATACGATATACAAGTGATTGAAACCGTACTCAAAATAACTATGTGATACGAAAAAAATGAATGTGATACGAAAAAAATGACATCTGAGCACATACGTGTGATCATTTCTTTGCAAGACTGTACCTTATTGGTGGCTGAAATTCGTTCCTACTATAAATACGATCAAACAATTGATAGCAATAATCTAGATAGCAGTTGATTTTAATTGCATTTTGCTGCTGAACAAGTCAGGAGGAATATTCTTGGTCTATTCTTTAAACCTATTCTCATCTGATATTGTAATATCCTTGGACATATCAACAACATTTATTTTTAATTCTCTAAACACCCACATGATGCTGGAAACGATTCATAGATTTTTTTCATCGTTACCTATTTGAGTATGACAATAAAGTAATCGGAATGCCGAGTGCAAATTCTATATCCACAACTAAATTTAATTTAAGAAACTTTCAAAACTAAATAACAGGTATTCTTTATTCTTCCTAATTGGATGAAGAATTCCTGCATTTAATTAATTCTGTCATCCACCGACTGCGCTGCTGAGTATTTAATAGGAGATTTTTGATTAATGTGTAATATCAATAAACCAGAATTATATAAATTTTTATCACGCTGTTTCTGCTATTTTTGAATAAGTCAGTGACCTGACTTAGGTCACAAGATGAACATTCAGAAAAGGAGATTTTGTTAACATTAGAAGGTATATGCTTTTTTGTCAGAACAACTTTCCATTGATAGCGAATAAAGACAGTTCGAACCGTGAAGGGGTCCCAGAAGTGTGGTAAGGACGTGATTGTTTTTGTATTTTTTATTGACCCAGACGTTTTCAGTAATAGTGATTATCTCTACAAAATTATCTTTGTAAGGGGGAAATATTGTCTTGATACACATTGTTTCAGAAGAAAAATTTACGCAGACACTTCTTTTACATATACCGATCTTGGACAGGCAATGATTTTTTTTTTAATTTTTCTACACTGACAATTCTATAAAATGCACATTTGTTTTTTTCCCACTTTAGATACTCATCAACTTATCGTAATTGCAGGGTAAAAATGGCATGCAGCTAAAACTCTTTTTAGCGAACTGACATTCAAATATTTTTTTTCCACATAGTAAAAACGTAACAATACATTACTTTTTTCTCCAAAAAGTTGGAAAAAGTACATTATTCTCTGAATTACTACAACAAAACTTTCGGTACTATAGACGCCATAAAAAGGTCTAGTAGTATGAATTTTCTTATGCTACTGTACATGGGGCTGTTTCCACTAGGTTTAGAGGAAGCGCTATACATGTATAAACATAGGGAAAAACGAACCATCGCCAAGCAGGGAACTTATAAACGGAACGTAAGAATACATGATTTCTGGCAACTGTAGCACCTTTGGACGCATAAAGACCTTATTTAGCTTTTGATTTCAACATCTCAACAGTGAAAGTATTTGTATGTGTTAACACGTGCACATACCGCTAATTCTTTGCGACAAAGGAAGAAACAGTTGTAGGAATATACGATAACATAAAGCTATGATTTCATCGCAGGAATGTTTAAATCAAACTGCAAAGGTGAGGTACTTCGGACCCAATGGTTCCCACAACAAAGCAAAAAAAAAAAGTATCTACTATGCTTCATTTATGATCACTATTTGCCCCTTTAATAATATTAAGCAGACCGTTACTGGACCTGCACGGAAAACCTAATTCTCCTTGTATCCTGCGGTTCACCAGCCTGACATCATCGGCCCAGCTTATGCTGCCACCAAGTAATATTGGAGGACGGAGTGCATGTGATGGCTAGCGTTATTGCTGGGGATGGTCTGCTGTTGCGCTCCAATTAAGATGTCATGGCAATTGTTGGGTCCTGTTTCAGCTCAGCATACTACTTGAGGGTTGAGCACAGAATACATTAAAATTGAGAATATTTTGAGGCTGATCTGAATGAAATTCGAGTGGTAAAACCCTCTATAGAATTTTGTTCCTAAACTTTTATCTACCATGTGATAGGAAACATTTTAACATGCGCAATAAATCGGCTAACTGACGATCTGAATACAAGATCATTTCCCTCCAAGCAAAGTGATAATTCCTATTGACAACCGACTATCACTTGACTCGAACATTCATTCAGGCCCGAGGTTTCTTCTTCACGCCAAAGATTCTTCTTTTCCCAACCATCGAAGTCAAAAGTATTCAACAGCGCCCAAGTCGAAACTTGCACAATCTTTATGTCAATAAAGGTAGCAACTTTTGCAATGAAGTTCTTCAGGATTTGCAAAGGAGAAGTTTCTATTGATGGGTCCATTAAAAGACCGTCACACGTAGCCAGTGTTGGCGAGTCATCTTACTTATTTGCGTGAGAACTTTCGACAATAATGTCCTCACGTACAGGTACGTATTCTGCTGCTCAGGTGGTTGTGCTATTCATTTCTTATATTCACAGACCACATAGCCATCTTCAATTAACATCTTGAATGAATAATGATCATATGGATATTACATAGACGAATGCAAGTACGGAAAACTTCCTATGCATTCACAATAGGTTGCAATGCTTATCCTTCAACACTTGCTCTCGACGCATTAATTGCGAATACTAAACGTATTGATTATGAAATTATCATAACTCTTAAAGTTCGCTGTTCGCTCGTCACTGTTCGCTTTGATTGTACATTATTGTGAACAAAAAAAGTGAAGAAAAGTGAAGAAAAATGGTCTACGTCGTCACATGAGTAATTTCGCTTACCTTACGTGGATTTTTCCACGTATTTGACACACATGTTACTGGTAACACGGTCACATTCACCCGTGTGACGGCTCCTGGAAAGGTGTAAGTACGTGAAGGCTAAAAGTTACTGATCTCACGTGCACATTTACCCGTGTGACGGCTCCTGGAAAGGTGTAAGTACGTGAAGGCCAAAAGTTACTGATCTCACGTGCACATTTACCCGTGTGACGGCACCTGTATGATTTAATTTGATTTTATTTAAACCTCATTTCCACCAGAGCCTCAACGAACGGCTCCTGAAGAAGTGAAGTGTAGGCCAAAAGTTACTGATAACACGTACACATTTACCCGTATGGCGGCTCCTGAAGAGGTGTAGTGTAGGCCAAAAGTTACTGATCTCACGTGCACATTTACCCGTGTGACGGCTCCTGTATGATTTGATTTGATTTAATTTAATCCTCATTTCCACCAGAGCCTCAACGAACGGCTCCTGAAGAAGTGAAGTGTAGGCCAAAAGTTACTGATAACACGTACACATTTACCCGTATGGCGGCTCCTGAAGAGGTGTAGTGTAGGCCAAAAGTTACTGATCTCACGTGCACATTTACCCGTGTGACGGCTCCTGTATGATTTGATTTGATTTAATTTAATCCTCATTTCCACCAGAGCCTCAACGAACGGCTCCTGAAGAAGTGAAGTGTAGGCCAAAAGTTACTGATAACACGTACACATTTACCCGTATGGCGGCTCCTGAAGAGGTGTAGTGTAGGCCAAAAGTTACTGATAACACGTACACATTCACCCGTGTGACGGCTCCTGAAGAGGTGTAGTGTTGGCCAAAAGTTACTGATCTCACGTGCACATTTACCCGTGTGACGGCTCATGTATGATATGATTTGATTTTATTTAAACCTTATTTCCGCCAGAGCCTCATCGAACGGATCCTGAAGAAGTGTAGTGTAGGCCAAAAGTTACTGATAACACGTACACATTTACCCGTGTGGCGGTTCCTGAAGAGGTGTAGTGTAGGCCAAAAGTTCAGTAGGGAAGGTTAGTCAGGAGTGGAAATATGCTATTTGATAAAACATCTAACGATACAATTTAAGATCTTACTTCATTGACGTGATTTTATTCACGTGCCAATTATTTTATTTTATCAATTTAATATTCGGTTCACTGATGTAAGGGGAAATGTGTCATTGGTATAGATGTATTTCCGTGTACAGGTGCACAAGGGATTCGATTCCATTCACTTGATAACGCCTTCAGAGAGAAGGAGAACCCTGGCCCCAGCTCTGCTCCCTGGGGGGTTTTGGCATCCAACCACACTTAATGAAGTCTCCAGCCTCTAGAGGTGTGCCGGCCTACCCTCTCTCCTTAACCCAATATGATTTAAAACTCCGCAAGTTGATAGCCTTACAAGCTAGCTGCAAACTCGACGCAATGCCAGGCTGCACCGCTGGTCCTTGTTTTTAATGGAAACAGAACGTTTGCGACGGTCTCCAAAGGTGGCAGATAACCGTCGCCAATGTCGCGTATCAGGAGTCTGCTGAATTTGCCAATATCTTATGTCGTCTCGATAGCAATGGGTTCAAAAATGTAGCAGTCATGAAGAGACCGACGCTAATTTCGTTTATTGTTCTCAGTCGCACTGTTACCTGCCTATCGCTTCATCCGAGGCCGACAGGGCTGCCAATGCGGCTCATGGTTTAGAAATGAGTTACTCGTTCATTTATGATCAATTGTTACAGCGAAATCCCTCCAGGGTTAATAATGGTTATATACTCCCACGTAGAATATATGCGGGAACAATAATTAAATACAAACAATTTTTGTATTGTCTTTAACAGTAACAACATTTATTTTCCTCGTTTACAATCCAGATAACAAATATGCTATGTAATAAGTTAGCGTGAATAACTAAAATAGACGTGATAATTGCAACGAGTTGAGTTCTATGATATAAAAATATGTTAAGATATATCAAACATGTAGTATGTGTTTCCCTCATATCTGAGCCCTCGTGTCATGCAAAAAGGCTGCTAAACGTATTATTCAGTCATATTTAATTTCGAACGAGTATTTATATTTGATCAATGAACATTTATGTTAGTTCTGAATAGTTTTAACGTACTTTATTTCCCTACTTTGCATTAGAAGCATGGATGTTGGACCCCCTTTCCAAGCCTCTGTATTTTGCTTACGAACGTCCTCCTGTAAATGAGGAGTCTATAGCTGGAAGAGTCTCGCGTTACCGCCCTTCTCAACAGAGAACGCACCATGCACATATCAGTAATTCGTCTGGACTTCTCTCTTAATTGGAAATTTGTCATTACTCTATTCCCTTCTAAGATTATCTGCAAGAGATGATTTCATCTAGTGGACGATACTTTTCTATAGTATTTCATCCAAGGCTGGCAGTTCTGCTAATGCGGCTGGGAAGAAGAAATAGGCCGGTATCAGTCTCTCTGCTATCGGAACGACTGGCGTTACTGGTAAGATAACCTCGGCCGACAGTTATCTTCCGCCTCCAAGAACCTCGCGAAATATTTTGTTTAAACAATCAGCTTTGACTAGCTGTACAACGCCTCAACGCACCTTGTGATCAATTGTCCTGAGAGCACATCAACTCAGGGACTTTTAGTTCACATTCTTTGTTAAGGTTGTCAAGACCGTTACGCAGACAGTGTGCTGGAGGCTCCAACCGGCAGTAGGTTTGATATGATTTGAGCCTCATTTCCACCGGAGCCTCAACGTGAGTTATAATAGGCTCCCGTAGGGCGCGACAGTCATTGATTCAGGTAAGTTCGCACGGCCTCGCGTGCGAAAATATTAGTCTAGTCAAAATGAAACGAGGTACATATTTTAATTGTGGCATATTCGCGTACTAGTGCGTACAAGATAGTAAAGAGTTAACGCGTATCTTCGTAAATGTATTGTTATCTCTGTGCATAATGAGGGGGAGAGACCGCCTCACTAGCACATATGTTTGGGGTTTAGACAGCTTCGTATAGTACGTTGTTTTTCCGAAAGCGATTAGCGTTTTACGGTAGGATGGGTCAGTCAGTATGCTTTGTAGGTTGCACGGGGATTTAAGAACGCTCGTGGGGCTGCCGCGAGTGCATTGCAATCCATCAGTAAGTGTTTCACGCTGATAGCCGCTTGGTGCCAACAGGTTCAAGGTGGCGCGTTTGGCTCTGTGTCGACATCCATCAGGTGGTTGTGAGTTATCCACGTGTGTCCCGTGCCCAAGTGGTTGATGAACACTTTGTCTTTCTTGTTGGTGAACTTTGTTCCCCATTCTCTGACTGAGGGTTTGACTGTACGCCTTTTTGTCCACGCTGTTGCCACATGTCATCCCATCGGGATGTTATATGGGAGTAGACGATAGGGAATCAGTCCCGGTAATGTTTTGCGAAAAATTGTTCTTGGTGAGTAGATGCCAGTTCAGCAAGCGAGTCCGCAAGTTCGTTTCCTCTTATTCCCGCGAGTCCGGGGATCCAGCAGAATTCAACTACCTGGCCGGTCTCGGACATCACAAAGAGATCGTGCTGCATTTTACGTAGAACGAGATGTTCGTAGTGCAGTGTTTTGAGCTGGGTGTGGACACTCACTGTCTGAAAATACGACGTATTAGGGGAAGCGATCTGTTTTTGCAGTAGAAATAACTAGTTAGAGTGCGGGGAGCTCTGCAGAGAACACGGAGGCCTCTTGTGGGAGGATGGCTGAGAGTGGGATGTCCCCGCACACAGCGGCGGCTCCCACTCCGTCCGCGGTTTTGGAGCAGTCAGTGACCGGTGGTGGGTTGATCATTCATGTTGGTGTCTTAATTTGAAGAATTCGGTAGGAGAATGAAGGCTAAATAGCTTTACGACTGATGTTCAGCGAGGACAACAGGTTGTCCACTCGTAGGGAAAACGGTGGGCATATATTCATTTTAGCTGCAAAAAGGCACTTATTAGATATGTTGGTGATGTGGCTGATATCAAGGTTGTTGATTAGACTTCTAGTCTTAAAACAGTATTGTAGCAAAAGTTTGTCAGGCTGGAGCGGAAGTGAAAGTTCGTTAGCGAGCACATTATGGGATTCGATTGAAGTGGAGCGGAACGCGCCAGTTGTGATACGCAAAGCATTTGTTTGCGATGGTCCAGAGAGGGTCGAGAGCAGTTTGGGCTGCTGAACCGTAGACAACGGCTTCGTTGTCCATGCGCGATCGTATTATTGCTCTGAACAACGTCATTCCGGTGCCCATGTCGGCACCGAACTTCTGGGATGTTACCGACTGGATGAGTACCGTCGACCGTTTGCAGCGAGTCGCCATGGCTGCGATGTGGGGCCGTCAGGTGAGTTTAGGATCCCACACAAGTCTCAGGAATTTTATCGTCTCTTCGTAAACTGGAGGGGTGTTGTGCAGCGTTAGGGCTGGTTTCAGGTGTAAACCGTGCACAAGGGTAAATTGCTTGCTTTAATTTTAGAGGGCGAGAACGACATGTGTCGAGTATTCCTCCCAGCTGGCTTTCCGGTAGTTGAATCGAAGTTCCTGTGCGTCGGGATTGTTTTTTTAGGGTAGTGAGGAGCGATATGATCACTGGGTCGTGAGCACTGTCATGTGATGAGAGCAGGACTTCCCAAACGAGTTGGAGACCTATAGTGGGGGAACAGATTGATAAATCGATGGCGGTTTCACTTGCGAGGGTGATCCGACTGGGCTGTTCGTCGTTGAGAAGGACCAGGTTGTTGGCCATTATCACTCCCCTGGGGTCTGTTCTCACATATCCCCACACTTTGTGGTAGTTGTTGGAGTCAGCAAGGAGGAGTACGGGATGATGCAGTTGGTTAAACAGATCGGTCATTAGTCCCTCCGTGATGTCGTGGTTTCGTGACGAGTAGATAGATACCATTGTAATTGGTCTCGAGATGCATGTCGTCACTGCGACAGCTTGGAGTTCTGTTCTCAGAGGGAGGAGGTGATGAGGTATGCTTACATGGATCATAAGTGCCACTCCGCCCTGTGCAGGCACATTATTGTGACCTTCGCGACGGTGTATGACATTTTGAGGGATCTTGAAGGTGGCTGTCTCACGTAGTTTGATCTCCTGAAGGCCAACCACCAAAAGTTTATAGGTGGATATTATCGATAATAATTCATCTTTCTTGTTGTTAAGTCCCTGGCAATTCAACTAAAGTATTGTGTTGTTGTTCATTACGGACCTGTTTCACGCCCAGATCTTGATGGCCTGAAGCAGTCGCGTGGCTTGTAGTAACTTTCTTGGTGTTCGTGTCTATAAGGCGCAGGTGTCCTAGATCGAGAGCTATCGCATCAGCGTCCGCTTTCTGTAGATCATGATCTCCTAGACTCACTGCGTTTCGGCTGTGAGTGCTTTTATAAGAGGGGGAGGACGAGGGAGTACGATTTTTGTGTGTGCTTCATGAACGAGCGTTACTCTTCTATGGAAGTTTCTTTTTAACATAATGATGAGCTGAGTAGTAGTCGTTGGGATATTTGAGTCGAGTGCGATGCATGGCATATCAGTGGTTTCTGGTATCAGTTCATCGTTGAAGATTTGCAACACGTCCTCGCGCAGGCAATGGTCGTTCTCACTTGTGAGATGTTCTAATGACAGGCATGTTAGCTGAGGGTTGAATACCTTACTTTGGTTTTCGCTGTGTGCGGTCGCAGTTTAGACGGTCAGAAGTCGTTCAACGCTCTGATCGAGGCGAGCTGTGGTTTGCAGGCTGTTGCTAATCTTATTACTTCGTGGCGAGAGGTTGCTGCGTACCCCGCTGTCGTTGACGGAGGAATCTTCGTCTTTTCGCCTTTTGATTTTCAGGTTATTGGACCACTCCTCGTGGTTCAACGAGGCAGCATCCACCGCAGTGCTCTCCTGGGCACTGGTGGATTAGTTGCTTGGAACGCCTGCCTCTATTACGAGGGCGGTCGCTGGGCTGGTTGTGGTTTTGTTAGTACTGGAGAATGGTGTTGGGGTCATGGAAATAGTTTGTGTTGACGGCACGCGAGTGTCGTCTGGTGGGGTAAAGTTAACTGCTTTGACGTAATTTAAAATACGGCAGTTTGGGTTTTCATCATAAAATATTTGGATGGCTTGTTTACGTGTGACGTTGCGGTCATTTTGTATGATTGTCATTGCTTTTTGGTCCATCTGTTTTGGGCAGTCGCGGTCCCCTGCCTCATGGAGGCATGAGCAGTGGTAGCAGTTAGGTTGGTGGGCTGTGCAGTCCTTTCGGGCATGCTCGCCGGCAAACCTCTTACAACGTCGGGATATGTATGGCTGGCAGTATTTGTTGACGTGGCCGTGTTCCAGGCATTTTTTGCACATTGCAGGTCATGTCGCCACCGGGTAATTTTTTGTTTTACCCTGTTCGCCCGGGATTACAATGAATTCCGGTGTGTCACGTCCAGGGAAAGTGATTTGATATGCGGTGGTGCGGATGTTTCGTGGTTTTATCCATTTTGACAGGGGAACGTTGGTGACTCCGTAATCCTTAGCTAAACTTGCTGCAAAAGTGCTTAGATTAGTTTTAGGAGTGTAGTTGGAAGTGGATATAATTCGTCTTGTAACGGTAAAGAACTGATGCATTTCAACAGTGACTTTATGTTTGTCTACTTTGTTAATCCTGTGTATAGCACTGCTTTGCTCGACATTTACGACGTTGGCCAGATACTTCTTTCCCTGTCGGTTTATGTTTATCGGTTTGCCTCCCAGTGGTTTGGTGAGCGAGTTTATCATGGTGAATGGGTTCATTGAGGGAGCAACTTTGTTTGCACCGCTATCTACTAGCGTTATGAAGGAGTAGGTAGGGAATGATGCTGATCTTCTCTCCTGGGTGGGAGGATCAGCCTGGGGGTAGCAAATCGCGGCCGCAGACTCTCGTCGCCCAACTTGGTGCTCAGTTTGGTATTGCAAGATCTCCCTCTCAGTCTTATCCTGGGGGCAGTCTTCGTGTCCCGTAGGGTGGCCGTTTACTTTGCAGTAAAAGCAGAGAGATTCTTCGGATGGGCACGACAAGGGATCATGCTGTTTATCGTGGTAGTCTTGGGAGCAGTGTGAGCATTATTGCTTCCGTGACAATCTCTGCTCGTGTGTCCGTATTTCTGGCCTGTAGAGCATCTCATCGGACGTCTTTCGCAGGGTGTAACCTTGGTTTTGACGTCAAAGAAAAGTATGTTTATGTAGTTAGGTGGTGTGGGGCAATGGAATTTGAGCAGGAGGGCCGTGGTGGTCGTTCTTTTGGTTTGATTTTTGGTAAGATTTTCGCTTCAACTATACATTCCTCGTATTGGACGAGTCCGGTGATGAACTCGTCGGCTTCATCACTCGGGAGACCCTCGATGTAAATCAAGCCTGAACTCATAGAAAAAGATTGGTGTGGTATGATTTTGCAAGGCTTTTTTGCAAATTCTGTTTGTGGAGAGTATTGTGTCACTTTGAAGTTTTGTGTCTACTTTAATGGTGAAGCTATCGTCACCGCTGGCGGAAATGTTGAGAATTGGACGGCCAGTTATGGAGCCAGTTCTTCTGGTAGTTTATATGGACAAATATCCGGTCTGTCATTGACATCGAATGTCATTTTCAAGTGTTCGTGGAACTTATGGGCGTTGTTAAATAGGTTGTGGTATTCAAATTGGGTGTATTGTCTCATCTTTACGTTTTTTGGTGTTCGGGCGTTCGGAGTTTCGGCTGGAAGGAAAGCGATGTTATCACAGAGGTCAGAGGCGGAAGCACACGAACAAGTTACGAGTTCCCTGGCCTCTATCCTCTTCGTCAGCTCATCCAGTCGGGTATACATAGTTGCACAAAGGTTCTCGAGTTAAGTGAGGCGTTCACAGACTTCACTGAAGGGCGCTGAGAAACTTCGAGAAGCGTTTATCGTGTCTTCGACTACGACCTGAGTCGGGTCTCCTGTCGGTTAGGAACTTCTGAGGGGTTCGTCGTTCTTTCTCGAAGACTGGTTTGAGTGCGACGCTCTGGAGGGGCAGTCAGCCCCTCTCCGATAAGGCATGGTTTTGCCCATTGTTTGATCCCCGGCTTCTACCCGAGGTTCTGGATAACGAAGGTGGGGTCTTCTTAACATATTGTTCTATTCTATTTACGAATATGTACTCTAACCTAATACCTAAATTTATTCATTAAAATTAATCTTAAATCTAATTTTTTTTGTGAAGATTTTTTTTATCAATCTCAATTGGTTTCGACTCTAATTTCACAAGCCCCGGTGTCAGGGCGGGGGGAGTTCAACTCTTTGTGCAACAAGGGGGGGGGTGTAGCTACAAACTGAAAGGGATGGACGGTGGAGAGATCTTTTAAATCAAAATATATTTACACAAAGGAACAAATAAAATTTGATCGTTAACAAAAACACCTCGGGAAGGCAGGTGAGCCAGGGATAACCCCCAGTGCCTTATTGCTCTCGCTATATTGAAATGATAGTCGATCTCTCCAATTAAGTTGAAAACTGTAACAGTTACGAGACGATATTCGGTCTCGGAGCAATATTCGGTTTAAAGCGGTGACCGGCTCTTATCTTTATTCGTTAAAAAAATAAGCTTCTATACCCTGGAAACTTGCAAGCTTTAGAGCTTAGACGCGAAGAGCAGTATGCGATGGTGTTTTCAAACTCACTTGTCACTCATTTGTTACGACCAGAGCTGGGGCAAGGGTTTTACCCACTTTGGGGGCTCTGAAATTGAAGGGTGGAGGTATCTTCTTGGAGCCTCATGGCCCAGTTAGAAAAGGAGGGTTGAAGATCAAGGAAAAAAATTAATGGCCAGCTCCGCAACTAACAGGCATAATGAACGTACTTCATTCCAGACCGTTAATTAGGGAGAATAGGAGTTCAGTTTCTTGCTCACACTCTTGCATCCAATTATTCCAAAAAAAAACGCAAAATGTTGGCCTGCGGTAATGGGTCATTAATGTCAGGTATAAAGTGCGTCTCAGCCTCTAATGTCCTGTGATCAGGAGACGCTGAAACTGCTTTTTAAAACGAGCAGGTCCGTTGAGGCGTATTGGAAATGATTGCTTTATCATAGTGCGACAATTAGAATGATTAAATTCACGAGTGTCTCATGCGCGATACGCATAATGTGCATTCATCTTGATTTAGTATTATAAATTTTATCGCGTGAAACAAAAGGCTGAGTATCAACTACTGGCGCTCATGTCATCTCATCTCTTCCACTTTTTACGCAACTCTAACAATGCTTACATGTGATTATGACGAAAGTTTCGTGCAGGTTGCTCCGTGCAACCTGCACGTGTTTTGATTTACTCATTAATTGGTACACATTTATTCATGTCCACTGCATGACCTCTCATAATTTTTAACGACCAGTTCACATAATCAGCCATACTCTTGTCTGACTCTCATTTGAAGTAGCGTAAAAGCAAATCAGAAAAGAGTTTTAACTAAATTAACTTCAACATGATTTCCTGCAGGTCTCAATTTACATGAATGGGTAAAGACTACAGATAGATGTTGGGCGGAATGAACGCAAGCAATGGGTTATATTGTAGATTTGATTTTATTTGATTTGTGCCTCATTTCCACCAGAGCCTCAATGTGAGTCATAACAGGCTCCCCCGTAGGGCTCGAAGATCATTGATCAAAGCAGGCTCGCACGCCTAAGTGTGCGAGGAAAGAACAAAACAACGCTTTCAACGTTAGAAAAAAGTGAAAGTTTTAGCAATGTCAGACGCACGCTGGCGCGCAAAAGAAAAAACGCTTTCTTGAAACGGACCTCCGCTCCCAATTCTTTAGAACTTGAAGCGTGATATGTACGCACCCTAGTGCGTATAGGTAGCATCTTCGAGATTAGTACAGGGTCAGTGGCTACTCGGGCGAATTAAGCTCCGACAGCAACGCAACACAATATTTTACATCTCCGCGGTTTAGTTGTATATATACAATTTATTTATTTAGGCAGGATAAAGACTCAGATGAAACAAAACAAATCCTCGCCTCCAACCCCTCAGAACCTCATGCGTTATATGTCCAAACGCCAGTGCGCACAGATAGTATCGTCGAAATTAGTACAAGGTTCACGGCTACTCGGACAAAGTCAGCTCCGCCAGCAACGCAACACAATATATACAGCTACGCGGCCTACTAGATTGTTAGAACAATTTCTTTACTCAGGCAAGATAATGACTCAGACAAAACGATTCCCCGCCTCCAACCACTAAGAACTCCAAGAATAATATGCACGCGCGACAGTGCGAACAGCCAGTATCGTCGAAATTGGTACAAGGTCTATGGCTTCACGGATTAGATAGACTCCAACCGCACCGCGTCACAAAGTTTTATAGCTACGCAGTCCAGGTCAACCCCAGAAACTGCATATAGTCCGTGCACGCGCGAGCGAGCACAGACTGAAGAAAAAATACCCATTCACAAAATCACAAACACGAACCCCCGCACAAATACTAAAGCTTTATAATATTGTGGATCGTGAAAAAGAAAGTAAGAGCAGGTTTGTCATTGGCAGAAAAACTGCTCAGATTATTGATTTCGCACTGATTGTTTAAGGGGATAGGGCGGGGGGGAGCATTGGTCCCTTGGGTCGCAAAAGAGCCTGATGAATCCCGGAGGGTGACCCATGTCCCCCGGGTCTTCCCGAGCTCCTCGAGTCCCCCGAGACCCCT